>OOFE01013041.1:43014-57684 GCA_900323365.1 Monocentris japonica | reverse complement strand
TGTGGACATTGAAGTAAAGTTACATAATGTACACATCCTCACATCTAGTGCAATACACACACACACACACACACACACATACACCTACACACACACATGTGGCATGTAGTCTGTGCTCCTCCAGTCAGGAGATGCTTTGCTTTATGTAAGGGTTAAGCTGGCATATTCACATTGTTGTGAACCTCAGCTCTTTCAGCCATAGTTTTGGCAGTATTTCACACATACACACACAGTCCTGTATGCACATGCACTCACCAGTACACTCACTCATATACACATGCACACTCAGACTCTCGCTCACTTACTCACTTATCACACAATCGAATTTAGAGGCATATCACGGAGACACAGAGTCTAAGCTCATCAGTTGTATTGTTTTGGGTTAGTGATAGTAGAATCAACATTTTCCTTACAGCAGATGCTGATCTTTGTCAGTCTGGTGTTTTCCCTATAATTAATTTCAGTCTAGAATGATGATCCAAGATCTGCTCCCTTATGGCCCATTTGGATTCTCTGCCCTGCTGTGACTTGGTGGTTTGAGCGTAACAGGAAATGAGGTCAGCTGAGCCCCCAAAGCGCCTCCTGAGATCTGCCACAGGAAATGCATCACATGTCATATGTGGTCAGGGATGTTGACGCTGTCATGGTTTTTAGGCATTTCAACCCTAAAATAGACCTCTCTGTTAATCCCCTCATTCAACTGAGCAAACGCTGCTCTCATCCATCCTCTCAACAATCCCACCGCACTCTGTGTCTTTCTAATGTGTGAATAAGAATCACTTCTTTCCATTACTTCAGCACGATAAAGTATGTAAGGGTAGGGAGGTACTTTATTAATCCCCGAGGGGAAATGTCTTAACGTAGCGTAACGTAGCGTAACGTAACGTAGCGTAACGTAACGTAACGTAACGAAAAGTAACTCCAACCAGCTATCTAAGGATAATGAATTGATTCACATACTCTCATAACATGCTACATTTGCTGTAACGTTTCAGACAAAAATAAAGTCTTTGCTGTTATAGCTCATGACAGATTCAGATTTGGAAAAGGCAGAACCAATCGAGAGTGCTTCTTGTGGAGCAAAACAGGCTTTAACTGAAGAGAGTTAATGAAGCAATAGAAGCACTGGCAGCTTTTCCAGTCAGAATCCCTTTTCTCAACATGGCAGAGCCACAATGCTTCCCTCAGTCTTCTTATCTTATATCTTCTTGTGCTTACGCCTACTCATTTTCAAAGCAGTCAGTGAGTGTTAGAATGTCCTCTGACCCTATTTGTGTATTTCTGCCAATTGCAAAAGGCCTACCATGGGGTCAAGCTCTCTTAATGGCTGTTGTTTATGTCTGTCTTGTGCCTGCCACTCTGCATTAGCCAATGAAATGCTGTCATGCCCATGGGTGAGGGAGCTTTGGTCTTGTTCAGATGAGTGGAATGTGATTGGGCAGACAGCAGTGTTGTCTGAGGTGAATCATAAAACAACCCAGTGAGTGAAAATGTCTAGGCTACTGAGATGTACATTTGTATGGCTACAATTTCAATGCTGTCATGGCTTTGATTGAGACTGCTAACTGTGATGTATATTGCCAAGTTGCTCCTCAGTATTGTGGGTACTGAATAAGGAGCGGCACATCTTTCCAGAATCGTGGAGAGAGATAGATGTGCCTTGTCTTCATGCTGTAGTGCATGTTAGCGGTTATTTACAGCACCTTGGCAACAGGGGACGGGGCAGGATGGGTTGTCTGAATGTCACCGATACTTTCCCTGTCTCTCTGCCTGTATATTTGTCCCTGTCTTTGTCTGACAAACTTACACACACACACACATGCACACACACACCCACACACGCACACACACACTTATTAGGGGGGACTTCCAGGCTACTCAGCCTATCAATAATCCCCATGCTGAATGGGCAGCTGTGCTGCTGTGACTGAAATAGTCCAGCCAGTTCCTGTGAGTGTTCCCAGTCTGATATCCACTGCTCTGCTCTGACTGCATGGGGACGCTGCTGTAATTAAGGCTAGTTTGGGAGTCTGGGTGCCCCTGGGTGGCTGGAAGTAGGTCACTGGCACAGACTACTGAGATTCAGGCCCATTGGAGATGGTGTGTTTGTGTCATACAGGGTATGTTTTTGCAGCTATCCTTATTATAACTGACTTCAGTTACTCACTCAAATCATCATCTGATTTGATCAGATTAGTTTCAAAGAGGGTCACTTTACCTCAAAGGAGGACTGGCCCAAGTGTAGGTTTCAGGACTCATCCAGAACCACCCTCAAAACTCCTGTTTTATACTTGTAGATATTATCCGTATCGATACTAAAGATCCCAAACTCATTCTCAGCCCTGTTAGCCCTTCATGATGGTTACTCTCTATCAAGCCTGTATTTGCTGGGACTGTATTTGTTGTCTTCTTCCACCGCCCTTCTCAGATCTGTTCTAATTTTTGTTTCCAAGTGGCTGCATGCGTGCTTCCCATGTGAGGGGCTTTAGGGCAATGACGCAAATGAGAGAGCAACAGAAACACAGAGACAGGAAGAGAGAGAGAGAGAGAGAGAGAGAGAGAGAGATGAAAGAATGTCTGACTGTTCAGGCCATCACTCATTCAGAATATCAGAGAGTGATGGGATGCATCACGTGTAGGCACGTGCATGGATGGATGCATGTTTGTGACTGTGACTTATGTGTTTATTCATGTGTACAGCCGGACATCATCTGGTTATTGTGTCAGTGTGTTTCCACTCTAATTGACTTTGTTACCAAAGGGGAACCTGTCAGGCCAACACAGCAGCTGATGAATATGGAGTACGGCTTTCCACACTGGAGAAACTCACTAATCTGAAACTCTCAGGAATGGAGGATGTTGGTGAAAAATTTGGACTCTTTGAATTCATTGAAATACACAGTTTTATTTTTATTTTAACTATGAAACTGTGCACACATATTCCTTTGTAATTTCTAATAACACATTTCTAAAGAGAGAGTAAAAATGCTTTTCGTTGTAGGTCTCAGCAAGGCCAATCCATTATTTGTGCACAGCTGATTTCAATATTTTCACATTGGTACATATTTCTCATTACACCTATTTTTACTGTTGCTGTTGATCCTGTACTCAGATGAGGTGACCTCTCCGATAATGCACTGGTTTTTAAGCACTCTCTCTGTTTGTGTGCCTGCGTGCATGTGTGTTTATGCTGTGTGTATGCTGTGTGTATGTGTGTTTAAACAGCACAGAGAGAAGCAAGCAAGCAAGTAGAGACAGAGAGCAGAAGAATGAGAGAGAGAGATAATGAGACAGAGTAAGAGAGAGGGAATGAGTGAGAGAGAGAAAGAGAGAGAGAAAGAGAGAACAACCTGCATGCTGTTGAACCAGACTGTAGCTGAGCAGGTCCCACAGAGTTGGGTCTGCTCACACTGGAATAATGGCTGTGTTTAATGACCTAGAAACATAGACTGCCCCAGCACTTACATAAGGCCTAAAACGCCAATAGAAAAGTTGCACGTACCCATGCACACACATACACAGACGCATACACACCACGACAGTATTCACTCTCTCATATTCAGGTTTTAACACGTTAGATAATAACGTCCAGTCATTTTTCATTTTGAAATACACTCAGACCAGCGTTTTGTTCATCAAAATTATCACCAAGTGGTAAAATCTGTGTTCTGTCTCGGGTCGCAGTAGATGCTAAATCCCAGGTTGAGTGAGTGTTGAAATTCGACACCCACCCCAGCCTCTGCACAACTGGGAAGCAGTAGCATGTAAATGATTGAACAGCACCTCTAAGTGGCTGGAAGAGCTCATGTGACACAGGCACTCACACAAAAGGGAGAGCAGTAGAAAAAACTAGACAAACACGACAAGACTTTAAATGATTATTAGCTCCAGCATCACTGAATGCTCACTTTTCACGATTTTCAGACTCTGCACTCAACTGTCTCACATCGTCTTAGACATAATAGACTGCAAAATGATGCCTTTAAAGTCTGGATAGAATATTTATTTACGTGTGCAATAACAGGGCCCAAACAGAATAACTGTTCGGTGCTCCAGTTCTGCTATGTTCATGATTTCTAGATTTCAGTGTTGGGTCACAGAGACCGCATTGATATGCTGTTGCTGCTCTGTTGTCCAAGTTAAGATGATTATGTTGGGCAGCAGATGCCTGACTGGCCACACTGTCAGCCTGTGTGCTGCTACTCAGATAGCAGTGGCTGGCTGTGTCTGATGCTGCTGGACTGCTGACTGGCTGTTTGGATGCCTGGATTCCTGGCTGGACTGCCGCATGTCACTGGAGTTGTAATTCTGCTCCTTATCTGTGTAGGGCAAGGTTTAGCGAGGGGCTGTTGGTGCATCATCCATATTGCTGTGCACAGTACAGTATCGCTGATCCCTGGGCCTTCTCATGTTCCTGTTCGGTTGTAATCCAGTTTCAGATGAATACACACTTTGGTACTGAGTTTACTGTGGCTCAGCTCCCTTCACTCATCTCCTTAATCAGTGCTTAATAACAATTTTTAAGAGTGCTCTCCCAGCAGAGATAGACATGACAGACTGGGGTCACAAAGCACTGCTTATTGTGTTTTTGCATGTTTTCTGGGGTGCACTTAAACGGGTTCCTCTGTGTCTCAACAGCTCTTCAGGGAAGTCCGAATAATGAAGATACTAAATCATCCAAATATAGGTAAGGTCAGAACTGAAAATGCTGTGGAATGATGATAGAATGGCTGCAACATTTCATTCAAATTACCTATCAGTACATGATATGGTCAAAAGTAATAAAAAGTGTCAATGTCCTTGTGCACAACCATTTTAACTTGGTGCTGGATCTATCAAACAAACATGCAGCATAGTGCATACAATGTAAAAAGTCAGGGGATTGTACTCAATAATTAGTTTTCCAGTGAGATTACAGAACCTCCATCATTGAGCAAAGCCTTAACTAACACATTTTTTACTTTATTTGATCATTGCCTTCTCTTCTTCTCTCTTTCCTTCCTCTGTCTTTTCCCAATTTCTCTTCCAGTGAAATTGTTTGAAGTGATTGAGACAGAGAAGACACTTTATTTGGTGATGGAGTACGCCAGTGGTGGTGAGTGAAGTGTTATTGAAGTGGTGGATGGGTTATTGCTTGTTATCACCACAGGATGGGTACAAGGAGCAATTTAAGTAAGCAAAGTATGCAAACAGACAAAGACACTGACTATGCCATATGGTCACGTCAGGTTAAGCTGCACTTTCCCTAATGTAATACTCAACACAGAAAGCCCTTGATCTTTTCAAGTCTGAAAGTGACTAGTTGTTCACCATCTTGAATGTTTGAGTGCAGAGGTGATGCTCAAAATATTCCATTTGGTGGATGCTTTTATCTAAAGTGCTTCACAGCAAACATGGATGCTTACACTTTTATTGTAACCCTAGCTGTGATTGATGATCAGGACCATAGTCACGGTGATGATGACGATGATGATACTGATGATAATGATGATGATGATTGTGCTTTTTCTCTTCCTGCTCCAGGGGAGGTATTTGACTATCTGGTGGCTCATGGCAGAATGAAGGAGAAGGAGGCCAGGGCCAAGTTCAGACAGGTGAGTCATCAGTAACCTACCGGTAATGCAGGACGGGCACTTCTGTCGTCATTCCATTATTTCAGTGTGCAGCCAGGAGACTGCACCAAGCTCAATTCCCAGACTTAGCTTAGTCACCAACTGCAAGGGAAAGATGGAGAGCAGATAGCGTGGTCTTAGAGGATGGGGATCGAGAACCACCTTTCTTATAGATGCTGCTCTGACACCTAGTGGTGCTAGAGCGACATTAAGGCTTCTCGTCCAGTAATGCAAGTATTTGCTCACGTCTCTCATGCATACAATTATATCCTGAAAACAAATCAAGCTTTCATCACATTTCACTTTGGTGGTAATAAATCTCAACATTTTTTTCTTTTTTGTTCTATCAAAATCATTAATAAAAGTGTAAGCACGATCTTGCCAGCAGCCAGAGAATAAAATAAACCAGCATGCAATCTTTTCCTGTCCATGTCATCCATTTTTATATATCCCTCAGTGACGGTCTTAGAGGACCCAGAGGTTGTGTGTTTGGACACAGTGTGGGAAGTGTGTGTGAATATGCCGCATGACTAAGCACTAGAAAGGTGTGTGTGTGTGTGTGTGTGTGTGTGTGGGTGGGTGGCATCAATCAAGGGGCAGTGTGTTTTGCTTAAGGATCAGTATTTGATTGATAGCTTCTCTGGCATATGTCGGTGAGATTTCCCTACCATCTGTCATAGCAGCAGCTTATCGAGTGTTAACTAATACTGTGGCTTTGGCCCGGGAGACATTTGGGCCTGAAAAAGCGCACAATTCAATCCCACTCACTTAAATAAAAAATGGGAGGTCATGAACCTTAGTACTATGACAGACCGTGCTGGGGTTGCAGTCTCACACACAACGGTGTGTGTGCTATACCCATATCATGACATGGTTGTGTGTGTGTGCCTGTGTGCATATGTCTGTGTTTGTGTATATTTCAGATTGTTTCCGCAGTGCAGTATTGTCACCAGAGGAGGATAGTGCACAGGGATCTAAAGGTAGGGATCCAAACTGCACTGGAAAGCTTTAAGCTTCAGTTGATAAATTTGATCTGATATCTGAGTTCTCTTGAGCATCGTCCATGTCTAGGATGTATGTCTTGGGTGAAACCTGGCATAACCATACATTGTCAATGGCGATGACTTGACAACAAATAAGGTGATTTGTCCCATCTGTTCTTACCTCAGGCAGAAAACCTGTTGCTAGATGCAGACATGAACATCAAGATAGCTGACTTTGGCTTCAGCAATGAGTTCACTCTGGGCAGTAAGCTGGATACGTTCTGTGGCTCCCCGCCTTACGCTGCTCCGGAGCTCTTCCAGGGGAAGAAGTATGATGGGCCAGAGGTGGATGTCTGGAGCCTTGGGGTCATCCTCTACACACTGGTCAGCGGATCACTGCCCTTTGATGGACAGAACCTAAAGGTGTGCAGTTGTTCTGTTTGTTGCATGTGTCACTGGACTTGCACGGAGTAACCCGACTATTGGCCATACACTGGTTAAGGTCTTATTCATGTTAAGTGTTTACATAAACCTTTGGTACCCTGTGATTGCGTATCCCTGTTAACAGAATATTCCTGTCCACCTGTAGTGTCCCACCCACAGATAGAACGGTCCGCCAGCAAAAAATATGAAAAGGTGCGGCCGCCACTTAACCCTCTTCCTATTTGACTAAACAATAGTGGCATACAAGTAATACAGGGGAAAGAAATGACGATCCCAATAGTAATAGTAATAATAAGTGCCACCATGTTTTTTGTTGTTGACATTAAAATGTACCCATAAAGTCTGAGTTTGTGCGGATGCCAAAAACCAAAACTGAAATCAGTACTCAGTCACCAAATAACAAAGTAACCAGGTTTCTCATAATCAGAGTATGAGCTTAAACAGGCTGTTCTGAGTTATGATGGTTATGTGCGTCAACCCAAAACCAGGTTATTTGAGGAACCAGGCTTAGAGTGGAATTCACCATGCTTGCAAATATAGCCACTGTCAGTGTGTTTCATTTGTAATGGGACATTGTAGAAGTCCACCCACTCTGCTTCAGTACTGCAGGATTTTCCAAATATTTCCTCTTGCACCGGAAGCAACCTCAAGCAGGAGTGTAGCAGATCATGTAAAAAATGGGACTTCTACAATTGCTACATCTTGACATGCTTTGGGCGGGCTGAGAGTGATCTGTCATCTTCCATTTTTAGGAAACAGTTTATATTTCTAATTCATGATTTGGTTTAATCTCCGTCTGTGGGTTGCTGTGTAGGAGCTGAGAGAGAGGGTCCTACGGGGAAAGTACCGTATTCCTTTCTACATGTCCACAGACTGTGAAAACCTGCTGAAGAAATTACTGGTGCTCAACCCTGTCAAGCGGGGCAGTTTAGAGGTACTCACAAATCTATGCATCCTTACATTCATACAGTTATTTACTCTTAAGGCATTTCTGAAATGTTTTGCTGTTGTACAGTCAGTCCAGATTATTTGGGGCATGAATGCTGTGCATCATCTATAAGCACATAATCTCTACTTTTGTTAATTATGAATGGACACAACTGGAATGTACAGTATTTTTTTTACCACCTCTCCTTTGCAAATACAATGTAGTTATATTTACAGTGAATCTATACAATATTACCCCTACTATGGACTATAAAGACTGGAAACTGTGCGTGTGTGCGTGTGTGTGTGTGTGTGTGTGTGTGTGTGTGTGTGTGTACTGCGTTCTGCTAGTGATTGGACTGCAGTGCTGCATCACCCACCCCGTTGAATCTCTTTGTGATAAGATCCAGCCCACTCATTTCTCAAGCCTCTCACACATTTTGTACATTTTGTCACTCTGCGGCTTCCCATCTACAATTCATGGTGTAGATGGTGCATTTGATTATCCATCTACCACTGAAAGATTAATTACTGAAACTATGATACATACATGAATACTGATAGTCTTTTTTTTCCCGTAAGCAAATCATGAAAGACCATTGGATGAATGTGGGTCACGAGGAGGAAGAGCTAAAACCATACATCGAACCTGAGACAGACTTCAATGACTCATCCAGAATAGGTTTGTATGTGTGTATGTGTAGATGTCATCTTTTGCTTAAGGTTTCAGTATACTGATTCAATGAGGTGTATTGTCTTCTGTCTGCCAACAGAGCTCATGGTCACCATGGGGTTCCCTAAGGATGAAATCACTGAATCTCTGCTTGGCCAGAAGTATGATGATGTCATGGCCACCTACCTACTACTGGGCAGGAAAGCTCCAGAGGTCAGCAGCTTTGATATGACTTACCTCATCTTCATTCAGGCTAAGTGTATCTTGATATAATTACCAGTAGATAATCCATTACATTACATTAACTTATTACAAGGCTTTGTTGAATACTCAATTCTGATTGGCCAATGAAGGCTTTCTGGGGTCTGTTATGTCTCAGTAACAGACCCCTGTTTCACATCTAATCATATCACTCCACAGTCAAAATGTCCAGTCCATTTTTTTGATTTATGGCAAAAAAGTTGTTTGTGTTAAATGATCAATGTTTTTGATAATGATGTTTGTGTAATAAGTGCAATAATCTAAAGGGTGCCAGTCATTATTGCAAAATAAGCAATCAAGACTGTTTTGTGTCAGGATCTTGAATCACCCTGCTGGGACTCGTTTTGCGATGACTGGTTTGCTGTACATTATCCCTTACATATACCTCATCACATTCCTGTGTGTTTGCACGTGTTTCAGTTCGAAGGGAGCGAGCCCCTGACTAACAGCGCCCTGGGTCAGCGACAACGACCGACCAGTGACATCAACAACAGCTCCAGCATATCTCCAGCCCATCCCAAGGTCACACGCAGCATCTCGGCCAATCAGAAGCAGCGACGCTACAGTGATCATGGTGGGGATGATGATGGTGGTGGTGATGTCGTAGAGAAGCCAAGTAATGTAACCTCGTCCTTCCCAGCTCTGAGAGTGCCTCTGGCTGCTTGTTGTGTAGTGGGATGTTGCTCTTAGTATACTGAGGATTGGTTATGTTGTGCGGCAGGTTGGCGTAAGAGTTAGAGAGAACGTCCTTCAACCAGAGGACCTGGTTCAAGCAAGCATCCGCTCTGCTGATGTGTCTTTGAGCAAGACATTAAAACCCTGCCAGGTCCAGGGGTGCTGTTCTATAGCTGACCATGCACTCTGTGCTCTCTGGAGGGGGCAAGCAAAAACAATTTCCCTACAGGGATCAATAATTGTATCACATTACAGTCTGCTATAGCTATCCACCACCTTCCTCCAGGAAGGGGCATACTCCAAACCTAGACCAGCATGTTTCTGCACTTAACATTATTGAATTATCATACACTGTCTACTCAGATGTATAGAGCAGTGACTCAACCTGAACACTGTGCTGGTTATGTAGCAACTTCCTCCTACATCATGTGGGGCCATTGTATCTGGCGCCATCTGTTGGCTGGCTGCTTTCCTGCAGCTCCCTCAGGAACAGCACCTCAAAGCATGAGGAGGGAATAGCTTTGCTTTGTACCGGCTTGCCTTGGCTTCTACAACTGTATAAAGCATTGAAAAACATTGTAACGTGGTGTTGTAATGTATGTTGTAATATTTTACACATCTAATGTTAATCTTAGCTTTGAGTGGCTTGGCTTGACGCTCTTTTAATAATGACACTGTTCAATTGCTGCCAGTTGTCTGTTCTTTTTTACTGGGAATTCATGACTTTTGAGCTGTACAAATAAGGCCATGCTCGGTACAGAGTGTGTAACTCTGTTTATATATGTGTGTTTTCTAGTGGGTCCGTCTGTTCCCCCTGCCGTATCGTACTCGAAGCGCGGCCAGGCCCTTAGTGTGGAGAGCGACCACAGGGAGGAATGGGATGGGGCTCGCAGGCTAGAACTCAACACTTCAAAGGGAGATGTCCCCGCCTCGCCACTGGGAGTGCAGGAGAGGAAGAAAACTACCAGTGCTGTGGGGGTGAGGGAGTGGAGGACACACACATACACACATGCAAACACACTCACACACACATGCTTACTAGGGGAGGCCTTCCCATAGAAGATAGAGAGGGTGATCCTTCCCAAATTGTGAAGAAAACGTGAGAAAATGAAAAAGAAAATGGCCTTACATTTTTGCCCTTTATTATTTATTCTACAGTTTACCAAGTCCTGTCCTGCATTTTACTGAACCCTGTTCCCCTCAACTTTTTGAGTGACCAGCCTCCACTGATACACGGTCTAATATTCATAAATACATGAAAATGAATCCACTTTCTGTTCCATCTGTCTCTCCACAAACAGACAAATGGATCAATGACTCGTAGGAACACGTATGTGTGTGAGCGATCCTCCACAGATCGCTACTCAGCTATCCCCAATGGCAAAGACAGCAGGTAAATACACACACATGCACACACTAACAAGCTAGCGTGCAAAATCTAGCTGATTTCGATGTTCTCCACGTCTTTAAGTCTCATCATAGACATTTCTCTTCAAATAGTTTTGTAAATCCCACAATATGCTTGAGCAGATCTTGGTATGTTTTTGCTTGATCTTGTTTTCTTAATTTCCACCCTCTCTCTCTTTCTCTCTCTCTCTCTCTCTCTCTTTTTGTCCCAGTTTAACAGAGGTGTCAGGTAGCACCCCATCGACTGCAATGAGCTCTACACGACCTCGCCACACAAAGTCCATGTCATCGTCAGGACACCCTTCAAAGAGCACACTGCCCCCCATAGATGACAACACGGAGCTTAAAGCCAGGTGAGCTGCCAGATCCATTTGCAATCACAGTGGCGAATAGGGCTATCATGAGCTAAATCTCATACTGTATCTGATATGCTATGTCTGTTGACACATAAGAGTTTGTGGTGTTATGTACTTCCAAGTTTTTGTCCATTATTTGTGTCCATGTTTGTGTATGTTACAGCTCCTCTCCGCGGGGTCCCTCTACCTCTCCGTCAGCCCACAGTATCAGCACCCCAGAGAAGAACCGCTTCCCCCGTGGGACCACCAGTCGCAGCACCTTCCATGGGGCTCAGCTTCGAGACCGCCGCAGTGCCACATACAATGGCCCTCCAGCCTCGCCAACACTATCCCATGATACGGGGGCTCTGGCTCAACAGCGCAGGGGCACGTCCACTGGGATCATCAGCAAGATCACCTCCAAGTTTGTACGCAGGTCAGTGGGGACATTCTACATAGGCTACATGAGGTTGTACCTAACTTAATTTGTACCTCGCCTTCCCTTGTGCAGGTGTTTTGAAATGAGTGTTAGGGTTGGGAAAATACTTTTCACTCTCTCTAAAAACTCACCAGAAAAAAGTTAAAGTGCTATATCATGCAATACCCGAGTGACAAGAAGTATTGAGGACAGTGTTTAGGAGATTCAAGCAGCACTTGATGCATCTAGTGTTGAAATGCGTTCACGTAAATTGTTTCTGCTGTGAAAATGAGGCCAGTGTTACTCATACTCCCCCTGCCTCTTTAAAACACAGACACTCTAGTCTATTCCCACTTCCTTGCTTATATTCACACTGTTACTTTTTGTTTTTGATGTGGCGAGCAAAGCATAGAGCCTGTTTATATGTACATAAGATAGTCAGTTCTTTGTGTTAGCTTTATGCTAGCCCGTCTGGTAGAGGCTCACAGCTTTCTTCCTCTCCTTCTCTCCCTGCATAGAGCTCTGTCTTTCAGGTTGGCCCGGAGGTAGGAGCAATACAAAGCTTGCTGCACTTGCCCCCTGTCCAAAAATCTCTCCGTGCCCACTATGACCTTGGCCCATGTTTCCTTAACCCCTTATGTACTTGCCCACTACTCCCTTGCCCACTGACGCCCTTG
This sequence comes from Monocentris japonica, assembly GCA_900323365.1. Classification (NCBI taxonomy): domain Eukaryota; kingdom Metazoa; phylum Chordata; class Actinopteri; order Trachichthyiformes; family Monocentridae; genus Monocentris; species Monocentris japonica. The sequence continues at coordinate 45,272 of OOFE01013041.1, read as the reverse complement.
TTATGCAGTACTATATATCTCCCTCCCTTGTGTCTACTCCCTCTCAGAAAAACCACGAGACCAAACCCTTCAGCTCACTCGCTTTTCCTGTATTTGCCATTAAGCCATGATATCTGCTTCTCAAGTTGCTGTCTTTCCTCTCCTTACTCTCCCCCATTTAATGCTGAGCTTAAAAGAAAGGATCAGGCAAATTGTAGAGGCTTGATCAGGGATTGGTCCCTCCACTCCTTTCAAATCAGCGGGGATTAAGGAAAGGGGGCATACAGTAGAAAGGATGATGCTTTTGGTTATTGTGAAGGAGCTAGTATGTATCTCAAAATCACAGTCATCTCATTGTGTGCTGAACCCCAATACCCAGGAGTATGAATTTTTTCCTGGCATGATGCCTGACACCCCTCTCTGTGTCCAGTGATGACGAGGGTGGTGTTCTTGGTGGTGGGAGGAACGATTTTGGTATTGGGTCACGGGAGTAACAGTCTATTCCTGGTTTATTTCAGGATGCCTAGTGAGGGAGAGGCCAGTGCCAGGACAGAAACAACAAGGTGAGAAATTCACTTGGATGTAGTTTTCACAGAGAATGTGTAACCTACCTCTGCCTCCTTCAACATCTCTATCTCTCCCTCTCTCTCTTCTCGCCTCTACCCTTCTTTTTCTATCCCTCTAGGAGCGCGTCAGGTGATGCTAAGGATGACGTGGGTCGGGACTCAAAGCCTCGTTCGCTGCGTTTCACCTGGAGCATGAAGACCACTTCCTCCATGGAGCCTGCTGAGATGATGAGGGAGATCCGGAAAGTTCTGGATGCCAACAGCTGTGATTATGAGCAGCGCGAACGCTTCCTGCTTTTCTGTGTCCATGGCGATGCTCGCCAGGACAACTTGGTCCAATGGGAGATGGAGGTGTGCAAGCTGCCCCGCCTTTCACTCAACGGCGTGCGCTTCAAGAGAATATCAGGCACGTCCATCGCCTTTAAGAATATCGCCTGCAAAATTGCCAATGAGCTCAAACTGTGACAGCAGATGGAGTCCCAGTCAGTCTTTGGTGAGCTCTGGTTTTGGTCATCTCATCACTGGATTAGTGTTGACTACAGGACAAAATTCAGCACTGAAGGACCTCACCATGCAGAATCAGGGTGGACTAGGCTGGTAGTGTGCAATACTGGCCATGAATGTACTGTACAGGGTAGTGGATCAGAGAGATCTTGGTAGGTGTAACCTCTGTGGTGGAGAGATAGCAAAAACAACTGACCCCTTTTTTCTTCCGTCCAGCCTTGTCTCTCATCAACCGCTGCTCTGTGTGATAGGACTCATTCATGTAACACATGCAGTATGCAACTGAAGATGACCATCCCTGCAATAATGTTTTGAATCTCTTTTATAAGAGCCTACTACAAGACCTAATCTCCTTGCTGAATAACCATTAAAATTATTGAAAGCTAAAGTAAATAGCCGCTTTTCCACCTGTGTTAAGTCAGTATATAGATCAGGCTGGATCCCATACTAGAACTATGTAAAATTGAATTGTACTGTATGCATAACATCTGCAGGTACTGTATTGTACATTGATTTTGAGTTCTGTACAGAATTTAATTGTCAATACTGTGTCTTTTTTTTCTTGAGATTTGAGTTCTTTCCTAATATAATTGATGTCTCTTAGAACATTATCCTTTTGGTCTGTGAGTTTTTTAAATTCTTTTTTTAAGAGCCACCATATGAAAATAGTGTTTTTAATTTTATTTAAGGAACACTAAATTATTTTGTGGAATATTAAGGGATGTGTTCAAGCTCCCTTGCCTTTTATGTTATATTGCTCTATTTTATTTGCCTAAAGAAAAAACACACTAAGTTGCACCACATAGACTTGAGTAGTAACTTCAGTTAAAACTGAAAATGTGTTCACTTTATTTTCTCTCAGCAGTAGGTAGGTGGTATGGAGACCCTGCTGCAATTGCACAAGTTTTCCAGGGTGATGTGTACAGGTATGAACATGAGAGTGTGCACCTGTATTTCTTTCACGTTAGTTTGGTAGTCATCAATTACATAAAAGCAGGTTTTAAATTGGTTTACTTTAGAAAGAGAGGACAGAACGTCTTTACCCAAAGGAATGAAGATGCATGAAAGTCAAACAATCATGAAAGAAGCAATTTGTCTTGTGGAGCCTTTCTAAAGAGCCTAATTTAGTCCTGCCACCAGTGTGATTGTGCAGGTACTTGTATATCTCCTTGCTTGTGTTTTTTTTTTTTTTTTTGGGTTTTTTTGTAT
>OOFE01013041.1:20229-42994 GCA_900323365.1 Monocentris japonica | reverse complement strand
TTTTTTTTTTTTTTTTTTTTGCGGATTTTATTGTATTTATTCCATTACATTGTAATGTGCTGCTTTGTAGAATTGAGGCGTGCACTTTGTTGGAGAAAATAAAAAGGATTTTATTTGTTTGTATTTATTTTATTTAATTTTTCATGTCTGAATCCATAATTACACAACTAATTTAAAGATAACAATTTCCCACAATTTCCCACAAGGGATAAAATGGATGTATTAGTGTGCGGCAATTTGCTTTGAGTACCTGGGATTGATATTTCACATGCTACACAGTGCCAGTGGGGAGCTCAGATGAGGCGGAGCAATCATCCTAACACAATGCAATGATGTAAACCTTTATTCAGTCTAAATAGTATGGTATTAATCTGTAACGTTCTCCTAAAGATGACACAATTGTTGTATTTTGCAAACGTGTTAGTCTAAGTTAACATTATTAACAATATCCTCAGTTTTTCATTTAAATTCCCTAAGTCGTGAAAATAGTTCCAACGACGCCCTAGTTTTTCCATGTTATGAAAAACACAGTGTTAATGTTAACTTTTTTCAATACTTTAAATGTTGTACAAACCATTAACAATAAAAGTGATAATGATACCAATCTCCCTAACAAATATGTATCTAACTGGCATGGTCCCTCTTAAACTTACAAAAGCTTCATTTACAAATCGTTTAGCTTACAAGTGGAAAGCCAGAAAAATGTAAACATTTCATTTTGGCAGATTTGTTCATCTAAACATGTTAATAGATTAAAAAGTACCTTTAGTTTATTATTTTCCCTAGAGAAATATATGAGATTACAAATGTATAAACAGTGTTAAGTCACATGAATGGTTAAACACAAAAAAAACAACTACTGGCCAATGCTAGAATTAATGGATTAACGAACATGGACGTTTCAAGCGTTGCATTCATCAGGATGGGATGGCCTGCTTGAGGCCTTGATCATGCATTAACGTCTGACAACATTGGGTCTAATCCTAACTTGAGATACATGCATTCAACTCAATTTTCACATTTATCATGCACTGATCCAATGGAAGATTAAAAAAATGAATAAGAGTAATGCCTGTCGTTCTCAAGTTAGGATTCAACTAATAATCCCTTTCACTCCTGTACAAACAGCACCTTATCCGCTTCAACATCCAACTTCATATGCAATAACCAATCAGTCAAATAACCAATCAACCAACCATCAACCAGTCAAGCAATCAATCATTCAGTTACTCAGATCAATGACCAGGTGCTCATAGATCTGTGTCTTCCCTTTGAAACTGGAGGCCAGCAGGAACTGCCGGTTGTCTATGGAGGCAGGGGAGAAGGCCCTGGGTGCCTGGATATTGAGCTCCTGGAAATGGACAAACTGGCCCTTCTTGGCATCCCAGCGGTACACCTGGGTGAAGGAGTAATCGCTGCCCAAGATGGCGTATTGCCAGCTGCCCACAACGAAGGGCTGGAACACCATAGAGCCACGTGAGGGCATGGTCTGCAGCTCTCGAAACAGGGCACCATCCCAGCGCATCACTTTGGAGTCACCAATGAAGCGTGTCAGACAGATGAAGAGGTCTGTTTTGACCTGGAAATGCTTAACGGCATACACGTCCTCCATCTCTGGGATGTCGGTGCGTCGGTCAAACAGCTTGGTAGCTTTGTTCCACTGGTAGATGACCGGTCTCTGGGAGCTGCTGGAGAGGATCAGGTGAGGTTTGGAAGAGATCTCCAAGTACTCCACATCCGTGTCCCGGTACCATGGGTGGAGCGACTGGTGAGAGTAGAAGCCATTACCGTTCCACTTGTAGATGGTGGTAGAACCGGCCTTGGAGCTGTCAGCGATGACGAAGAAGGATTCTTCATCGATGCGGAATGTTTCAACATCGTTGGGTTTGCGGATTTTGAGGATGTCAATGTCTTGGATCTTGATGAATTTATTGGCAGAGATGTCACGCTTATAGATGTGTGAGCCACCGAACAACTGAGCCACAATGATAAAGAGCTGGTTGTCAATAACCAGAGGTTTACAAATCACTGTGGATGTGCCTGGGGAGAGGAAAGAAAGGGGATAAATAGGAAACAATCTTATCATGTATCATGTATGCATGTCTCCATCTAGTGGTGCATTCCTCTTCCAAATTCACCTACTCACTCAAACATACACACTCTTATTACAACGATATTGTTGAATTGATGTTTACTTACTGTCAATATCATCAAAATTTCTGAAGACCATCTCTACATGATCCCACTCCATAAAATTGCATTTCCCAATGAAGGGCTGAGCAAACACCACATACTGGTCATTCCCAAAGGAAAATGCCTCCACAGATATAGATTCAAACTTTAGGGATTGGTAGGAAGCAAACTCTGTGAGAGAAACAAACACAATAAACAAACAAAAACAAAAGTTGATTATTGGAATACAACAATCTAGTCAAACACATGGTTGGTTGGAATCCACAGTATGTTGGTCCTAGAACTAATGGTCAAATTCAAATGAATGTAAAATACCAATTTTTTAAATCTTGGGGTCAGTCATTTCTCTAGCGGCAGCCTATAGTTCACCTGTGGTGATGCAGTCGAAGGACTGTGGCACCAGGTCATTGATCTTCTTGTCCAGATGGGAGGCTGGGCCTTTACAATAAATCTGGTCCACAGTAGCATTGGTGTGGTACATCCACTCCACCAGCCACTTCAGCTTACAGTCACAGGTGAACTGGTTACCCCGCAAGTCTCTGAGGGAGAAAACCACAATAGCTAGTCTCCAAACCCTGCAACATTAGCATGCTCATGATCTGCAGTCATTGAGGTCCGATTGCTGGCATTGATCTCTGTATCTCTTGGTCTCACAGGATGAAAAGAGTGTACCTTAATGCTCTTAAATGATATAGAGTATGCAGACTAGCAGTATCTGTGTTTGACTGTAGGAATGGACCCTGTGCTCTCATTAATGTCAGGAGGGGTAATGAAAACTGAACTTCCTCAGTGGGTGAAAGATTGCACCCTATCTCTCTTCCTCAATGCTGCATGTAATTTTAATGATGTTAAATGTACCAGCTGCCCACACATTTTTCAAGTCTTGGATGAAGTGGAATAATGACGAGCTGTTCCATATATAGCACACTGTACAGAAAGACACTGTCCACAGTACAGTACAATATATGTAATGTAACACTATGCAAGTCATCTCTTTGTTTGACCTTAGTGCTAGGTACCACCCATGTCTGTAGTGGCTATAAAATTCAAACTTACATTTTGGTCAAGGCCTCAAGTCCCTTGAACACATCTTTGGGCAGAGTCTCAAGATTGTTGTAGGCCAGACTCCTGAAAATGAAAGGAAGAAATGACAGCCATATTGTAGCCATTGATAACTATAAAAACAATCAGGGCTGCAGTCTTCTTCCATCATCTCTTCAGATTGCACTTTACTGCACCTCCCCCAAACATTCCTATCATGCTTGCACTTAATACATTTCCTCTTCTTAATCCTAAAATGTTCTGCAACTTTATCCTCTTTGTTATTCTTAGCACTGTCTTGTTGTCCCTCACATTGCTTTATTACAAGTATTACAGCTACTTGCAGTGTTATTAATCCAAATATATATTGTACTGTTTTTCTTTTAAGTTGCTATGAACAAAACTGTCAGCTAATTGTTCAAAATGAAAATGTAAAATGCACACAACTCTACCAGTGGAACAAAGTTTGCACATTCTGAATTTGGATGTTGTTATGCATTGTTTCCTTGCAGTAGAACATAGCAATATGTTATACAGCTTGGGCACATATTTCTACACTAGACACTGGAGGCAGGAAAACTGCTTATTGTGAGTTTGAGGAAACAGATTATTTTTAGATCTGTTTCCTCAGCCATACTATGGCTTTCTCAGCTACAAAAAGGGGAAATGTAGGATGATGGATAATGGCATGCTTGTATTTCTACGGTATGCAGCTCTAATATTCAAAATCCTAGATTATAATAGAGCCAAGTACTGATATCAGCACTAGGCTCATGCTTTCCTTTTGATGGATTAAATATCTAAATAGATTTTTATTGCTGTTTGGACAATTTTCTCCCCAGCACGACAAACAACTTAAGTGATTTCACCTGGAGAATCCTGTGTATGTAATGGCCCTCAAACATCTATGCACTGATTAGTATCTGATCAGTGCAGACATATCTACATCTCTGTTCATCTCTAAGAAACTCCTTAATCATTATTTTTTCGCATTATTTTTTTGTACAGTGTTTGTTGTCTATTTTGGTCTTGGTCTTGAATAGGATTTGCTCTGGTCTCTGTCTTGACTTGGTCTCAACCCCTTTTGAACCTGGTCTTGACTCAAACTCGATTGTATCTGGTCTTGGAATTGACTTAGACTCTACTAAGGTGGTCTTGACAACAGCCCTGCTAGATATCTGATATCTAGTATATCTGACATATCTGTTATTGTCAGAGAATTTGGGTGCAACTTTACTTAAATATGTTTTATCTCATTTGCAAACAGGGCGATCTGTGTTTGCTTCATAACCATAACAGCTGCATGCTGTTAAGGGAAATGTCTATGTGGCAATACATGGGTAATAAACTGACTTAGCCAGCATTTCACTGGCAGAGCACTTTCATTGCACCTGCTGACACAGGATAACACTGACTACTGATACAAATATGCAGAGACCATTCTAAAAATAACAAAAAGATTCTCTGTCTTGCCCAAGACACCATCTGTGATAAAATCATGAAACCAAAATGAATCAGATATTGATCAAATGGCAAGTTTTCATATAAATATTTCAGTATCTCTACTATCTGCATCTACTAGGCCTACTAGCTGTTGATAAATGTATACTTACAGATGTACTAAGGTTTTCAGCCCACGGAAAGCGTGCCGTGATATCGACTTGATTTGGTTGTTTTCAATGAATCTGAAAAGGGTATACAGTAAATATATGGAGAAGAAGGAAACTACACTGATGTCATTGTTCTCTTCCAGCAGTAGATCCCAGGGTAAAGTTGGGTCATTTACTCACAGATACTCCAGATGAGGAAGCCCAAGGAAAGCATCCTCGTTTATGGAGTCAAAGGTATTGGCTGTGAAAAGACTGCGGAAACACCAGCGGTGATCAATAGTTAACACTCACATGCACTATACAAATGTTATACAATATGTGCAAAACTGAATGAATTTCAGTCATGAATAGGATAATAATCTTTCAGCCCATATCAACACATATGTATCACTACAACTAAGAAAAACAAGCCTGTCTGATACAAAACCTTTTCCATATCTCCAGCATTTTTTTGCAAAACAAAGGCAAGGCATTCTCCTTCCTTCCTCACACTAACTTCATGTGAATACATTAAGATCATGGAACAACACTCCAATGGGATTCCTGCATCTTACATGGTTGATTTGAAGGACAGGAGGACTCAGTCAATACCCCACCCCATGAGACAGGCCAGGAGGGGATTCCCTCTTCAAAGGAGGGATTCCCCCTAAATAAGCATCATGCTAGGCATAGTTCACAATGTCTTTTAAGGCATAACAGAAACATAAGGACAAATGTTGGATGTAGGCCCAGCAGGGGGTATAGCATGTTCTACACTGACATACAACGTGACAAGAGCTGTATGTTCTTGAGAAATCATCTAGGACAATTTCCTCCAAAAAGAACATGACCTTTTTTTATGTCTCACCATCAAAACAATACAATACACCCTAACATCTTCCATCCATTACTAACACTGTGGGATTATCATTTGGAGCATCAATGAAGGATCTGTTGTCCATTTAAACATGGCGTTTATCACCTCACTGGGGACTGACAGCATGCAACAAAGAATGAAGAACAAAAAGCTCCAGAGAATTTCTCACAGCAGATGCAGGGCAGGCATGTGGATGAAGCTCTCTTTCGGGATTTCACTGAATTCAGACTTCACGAATGATCTGTGGGGAAACACGGGAGGTGGAGGGCAGATTGTTAGCCTTTAAACGCATACTGTCTCAGAGAAATAGTCCAGTCTGTCTTTTGGGAAATCTGTTACTGTGCAGCAGCATACACATACACGACCATACATTATAATCCCCTGCAATGGCAAGAGCTGGTTAGGAATTTATACAAAACATGCGTAATGACAAATGAGACTTACAATGATATGACATCGGAGGGGAAGCTGCGAGGGATCGATCCTGCGCTTTCGCACAACGCGTTATCTTTGGTACATGTACACGATGAGGGACAACGAGGCTGCCTGGCTCTCTTGCTGTCCACTACTAATAAAACGGACGCAAGCAGAAGTAAGCCAAGCCAAGCCAATCTTTTCTGGATCTTGATTGCATTTTCCATCCTTGCGAACCGCTGTGGGCACGACCTGCGCGTCGAATAGTCCTACACATGAACCAGGGTCTCCGTTGTGGTCCCTCTATCTGCTCCTGGAGGCCAACGGAGGCTTTATCCGCTCTTGTTTATTATCGCCAAGTGCCGTGCGCCGCTGCCTTCAAGGTAATTTCATCCACTAAGTCGGACGCCCCGTATGTTGAGAGTGCTGTAATACACCTCCACGAGCCAAATCATATACATATATATATTAACAGATATATCCTCAGAAAAAAGATCTAATTTAAACACACGCTCTGATTAAACCTCAGGAAAACACCAGCTGGCCCGGTGACAATAAAGCGGTGTGAGGGCAGGTGGGTTTCCCAGCGGGAGCCTCGGGAGCATCTCCATCCAAAACCACGCCTATAATTCGGCTATAACGCGGCTGTCGGCTTCCTGGAGGATTGCTTGTGTGATTTTTTCGTGAATCAGCTATAGAAATGCGTTGGAATAGAAGCCCTTATATGAGCCAGCAGATGTTGCCTATAGCGCTACTGTCTTTCTATGCGGGTAGTGGGAGGAAAATCCAATGAAAATGAACTATTATTATAACGATATCACGATAATGTTAGATAGCCCACTGGACAACCAACACCCAGCCATAACATAGCCTATGAATTGATGTTTATATTGTTATTATTGTTATTATTATCAACAACAATGCTACTACTACTACTACTACTACTATGACTAATAATAATAATTGAGCCCTTCTATTTATTACTTAGATTCTATTCTAAAACTTTAATAGAACTCAATAGAATCTAATACACAATAAAGGTGTTCTTTGATTTGCTGCAAGATCAAACGTTTCTTTCATGGTTTGTGGTTGCTATGGTGCACATAATAAATGTGAGCTTCCTTGATGGAGGGGTGTGGAGAAGCCCACTGTCATAATGATGACAGCTATACTGCTTTTCTGATGAAATGCCCACACCCCATCCCCCACCTCCATAGACAAAGGACAGGTTATGAGAGTCTGCATCTTTGTCTCCTTACCCTGTGCATTCTGCTATACTACACAGCATAACTGTGATTTCACAATGCCACATAGCCCAAAACTACCATGGGAACAGCAAAAACGAGAGAGAGGCTCCTCTCCAGTGAGCCCTCACAGTTTTATGCTCTTTCCTGCTGCGCCGGACATAACTATGTGCAGCTGAGCTACTCAGGATCCACTGGGAGCTCTAAAGGTCCTGACCATCTAATTTCTGGATCCTCCAGAGCCCTGAGATTAATATGTTTACTCACTGTGCTTGGCAGGCCTGCTTCAATTCTGGGAAGAGACGAGTGCGAGGGTCTTTAAAAGCCCTCTGAATAAAGACACGGTACGCTGGTCCTCCAATCTCTCTGTCCCTGATGTGATTAGAACATTTGATATCCAATGTCTGTTTATGCTGATAATGCAATTTAGGCTGTACAATGAAAGAACAGCATTCAGAGTAGTAGTTTATGCATTGTTCCATGGTATGCTGCTGACTTGTTTAGATGGTGGAGAGGATGGGTTGGAAGAAAGGCTACTATCAGTGGAAAAATACTCTTAAAGCAAACTACTTACTTCTGAAAGGAAACCATGGAGAGAAAATATGGATATGGAGAAGTTGGAATGGAATGAACTTCAGAAATGAATAATATACCATATTTTAATACATGGCCATTGGACAAAATGGAGAACACTGGATATTATTGTCCTGCAAGTTGATGGGTAGTGTCCATGCTTTGTAAATGCCATCATTCATCACTTGAATAGAACACACACTGTCCAGCAACTATTTTGCCATAGCGATGTCCACAGCTATTGATATAACTGAGTTTGGTGTTGTCTTCTTCATGTGATCACGTTCATTTTTGGAGGCTGCCCATTGTTTTTGGATTGCTCTCATTTGCTTCCTGTCTGCTATTGATAACTACTGTATTAAGAATGTGGATTACTTCTGTATATGTTTCTAAGGAAGTCCACAGTGGCCCAAAAGACTAGGACTAGAAATAAATTCATTTCTCATCCAGTCATTCATGCTGTTATTCACATTATGTGTAGTTTTACTGGAGAGCTCCCAGGTGTGCATGTGTGTAATTGTATGACTGTGAAGCAGGTTGTTGCTGGAAAAGCGCAAGCATGCTTAGTCGACTTTCCCTGAATAAGTAAAGGTTACAAAATATACATACATGTTCATAACTTTACCTGAGATGATTTTTGGCAGATTGTAGGTGTTCTGAAAACAGCCACTCAGCCAGACTACCTTCACTGAGACTGACCTCCCCACTAGAGGGAAGTGTAGATCCAAGGTTTGTTTAGTCTTGTCAGAGGTTGAGTGATGTGAAGTTTTCAGGTTCATAATTTCAGATTGATTTCACACCCTGACTTTCTGTTTTCCAAAAGTCACATTGTCTACTATGGTGATCACAAAAGCTTGTTATAGCATATGTATTGCTATATTTATTAGATTGAATTAGATTAGTAGATTAGAGTAAATAATTATAATAATTATATGATTTAATTAATTAATTATTATTACTCAGTGAAAGCAGCATACTGGTGAGTTGACACAACATTGGAAGTTTTGATGTTGATCCCTCGAACAAGATGCTGTCTCAAGGTGTCTCAAGGGGTCCCGTTAGTCTACAAAGCTGGCTTAGCTCCTATGACGCGACTTCAGGGCTTTTGTAACTGAAACTCTTTCTGTTTCCTGTATGAACTATGAAGTTGACACACCACCTGTCCACACTAATCTCCAGCCTGGCTCAGCCACAGATTAGCAGGGTGGGGGTGGTCTCTTTTCTCTCTCTCTCTCTCCCTTCCCAACTCTGAGGTCTTTTTGCAGCCAAAGAGATGATCAGCTAAAACAGAAGCTAAAGTAAACATATCTCCTGAATTCTACATATCCATATCAAAGAATGCAGTTCTTTGCCATGGTCACACTTAGATATGAAAGGGAGAACTCAGCCAACTCCATCCATCAAGTACCCAAAATTAATTTAGTATAGAACCTCTACAGAAGCTTTCTTTTGTCAGTGATAGCTTGAGACATATCAGTGAAAGCGTGGATTACCACAGTGTAGGTATGAAAACCAAAAAAAAATAAACAAAATTGGAGGCTTTGTAAAGACTCAAAATATTTCAGCTCATAATTTTGCTACAGTGGGCAATCATATTGATCACCGAATTGAATGAACATGAGGTATTCCATTTGCTCTTCTTTTGTGATTGTGTGTGCTTCACATTCATTCAGTCAGAGCAATGTTTGATATTTGTCTTATCTATTCTATGTATGTATAGTTCTATGACTTTGATCCTTCCAGTATTCAGAATAAACAGTATGATAAAGACACTTTCAAAGGCAAAAAATAAACATGCTTTGAAAATACATTTTATTCACTGTTTTGATGCTTCATACCACATGCTGCTAAAGCATGCGTAATCATTTGTATTGAAAGCTACACATGGGTGATAGTATCAAACCTGATTACAAAGGTTGCATTCAGTAAGATGGTTATAAAGCATAATATTTGTACAATAAAACACTACATTGTTCTGCTACGTGCCACCCAAGTCACAAGGCAGATATTTCTTTGTGAGAAATATCTGTGAGAAAGGGTTAAGAAAACAAACAGAGTTAATATTTGTTTGTTAATATGTTTCACACCTAAACAATGTCATTTCACCTGTACAGTGAGACTACTTGTCCAGCTGCACAATATTTTCGCATGCCACCTTCCTGTCCAGTAAGTCCCACATGTGGTGTGGTCAATCATTCCTGACTTCTGAGCAGGACAGCAGTATTTTTACTTTATGTAAGCAGGGTACTTAAAAAGTAAAGCCTCGGGATCCAACTGGCTTATAACCAAATCCAATTCAGTCAAATCTTCTTACATCGCTCATCCATTTTCTATGGACATAGGCTTGAAATATTGAATGCACTACTTTAAAAAACAAGTAAGAGGTGGGGTAGTTATATTCTGTCACAGAGCATAAAACCTCTGTTGACAAATATTCACACAACGTATAGGTCTATCAATTATATCATTTGGATTGTAGTTCAGTATTACTGAATAGTATTTCTGATGGCTTTTCATTCAGCGTTTTTCCTAGATAATGAGAGCATTATAGTATTCATCTTTCAAAAATGTTCAGATTTTTGACAATTCTCTATTCACATTTAAATTTTAATGTCATGATGCCCAAATTCAGTCTAATTGAATAAACAATAAAATATAGATATACACTCTTTGTAAGGACTGAAAGTTCCAGTTCAGTGCAGCTTTTATATTACAAAAACTATATACAAGAATCGTGCTAAATTCCAGTATTTATAATATGCATGTACCAGTAGACTTGCCTTCACTTCAAACTGTTTTCTGTATCAGGAATCCAAAAAGCTCAACACTACAGTATAGAAAAATAATCACTTACACATCAGCAGCCCTCTGCTGTAGAGAGGACACGTCAACGGGATGGTGAAATAATTCCAATGTTCCCTGGAATTCTTCCTCTCATGCATATACACATAATGTACAAATACACATCCAGACAAACATTGATAAGAGCTTCAAGTGGCAGCTCTAGCAGATAATACATGTCTTTGACTTCCCGCCTTCTCCTCCAGCTGGAAAGGGAACAAATAAAAATGTCAGTGATAGAGGGAGGAAAACACATGTACGGCATGAGCAGGAGTGAATTTCAGGCACCAGTACTCACATTGGTCTCCACCTTCCAGCTTTTTCTTCTCCTCATCAAGAGCCTTCATCTTGGCCTCATGGACATCAGCCAGGGCTCTCCACTCTGCTCTGTTGTTAGTCAACCCCATATACATGGGATTGATCTCTGTGTGGAATCTAGAAAACTCCTGCAAATGTGCAGCAGGCACACACACACACACAGACACACACACACACACACACACACACACAGAGAGAGATATGCACAAAACAAAAGAGTAGAAACAAAGATGGAAGGTTGGAGAGACAGAGAGAGATTGTGTGAGAGATGCCAAAGGAAATAGAGCAAGAAGATTTTTTCAATAGCATGTCTAGGCCTACCTTGTAAACAAAGGAGCAGACAAAATCAATGAAACCACACTGCATCTTGGGTAGCTCATCCGCATGGTTTCTGTCCATCATTGGCTGAGGAAGAAGCAGGAATTATGTTTTCAAAAGGATTTGTGGAAATTACAATACATACAGTACAGGCAATATAGAACCATTTTTAAACTCTTACAATAGGCTGTTGATCAAGAACTGTCCTTTCTAGGTCTCCCTGTTCCCAAAATTCTGCTGCCACCATCAGAGCAACCTAGAACCGAGAGAACCAATGGGACATGGGGAGAACCATAAGTGGGTGATGGTTTGTAATGACGTAAGAGGATGGAAAATCATGGGCCATACTCAGAACTGAACAGACCTTGCTCTGAATCTCCCATGGCTTAGTAATGGCTGACAGATCACAAGCTGTCATCATCATTGCCCTGTGGAAGATACAATAACATCTAAGTCAAGTCAAGTTTATCTGTCTAGGCCTTAATCACGGTTACAGTCTCAAAGGGCATATAAAGGCATGTAGAATGACAGATAGCACAACATGGAGTGGTATGTCAAGATTCGTTAATTGTGTTCGGTGTAAAACCAGTGAAATGGTGTGATGAAAGGATATTTAAGTGGCGATGTCTCAATGGGCTGATGAATTATGTATTTACATGATAATTTCCTTCCTGGTTGCGTTGTTGGAGATGAAGTTGACCTTCTCCTTTTCTTCTGCCATTGGCTCTACGGCTTCCACAATTTTCTGGAACATTGTTCTCTTCCTGAAAGACAAGGCAGAAGAAAGTTACAGGCCGTCGGTACTTACATTGACATATCTCACCTACAGCTACTGCAAATACATGTACTTTAATGAAACATCTCTCATGACATTTCTTACTTGAAATAGAGAGCCAGATCAGTGGCAATTATGCAAACTTCAAACAAATGCTGCACTGTCTCAAATTGACGCTTCTGAAGGTTTTGGAAGATATTGAGGTTCTGTGGACAAAAGCAGAAGAATGATTCCATAGGTTAGTCATCAACAGCCAAAGAAAATGCTTACAGTAAATAAGAAATAATAGAAATAATAGTAAATAAATAAAGAAATAATAGTAAATAATAGTAAGAAATAATAGTAAATATGTAATATGTAGAAGCTTATGAACAGAGCATTAAAGGACCCACCTCATCCTCCATCAGTGTCTTACTGTACTCAAGATGATGCCGCTCCATGACTGAAGTGCTGTGGAGCTTTGCCAGAGGGGATGCACTCCTACAGGAAAGAGTCCACCAAGAAAATCTTGTTGTAGCTGTATTCTGTTTCAGTCAATTTCCCATTACTAAATTGTCATTACTTTCATCTGAAAATGACCAGGTGGACTCTTACTTTGTCTGGTAGAGATTGTTAGTTCCTCTGTGGTCAATATCATGGCAGAATCCAGCAGCAACCATGGCAAAGGCCTCAAGATCAGAGTAGTACTTCTTCAGTTTACCTGTCTGTTGAGGGACAGAGAAGATAATCCTGCATTATACACCACCCTATTGACAAGAATACATTCTGCACGTTCTACTCAAGCCCTGCACAAACAACAACAAATACAAATAATAACAGGGCCCAAAGAGATATCTGACACACCATCAGCAGCGTGAACATGGTTTGGCCAACATTGAAGCCGTGCCTCCAATTGTGGTAGGTGATGTCACGGTATCCCTTGCAAACGGTGTACATCCACCTTGTCAGGATCTGCATGACAGAAGAGACAAAAAATATTGATAATGATGACGATTCTTTGCATTGTCACTTAAAAAATGTAGCTCACATGAAGAGCCTTAACTCAGAACACATGAACCTCTGGTAACATAGCGAGTCGTGAGCTGTTCAGTATATTACCGGTAGTGTGCTGCGCAAACAGGCAAACAGGTAGTATGATGAATACAGGCAGGCTTCCTAACTATACTGTACCTCGGCTGGGACTTTGAACTTCTCCACAACCCCCAGTTCAAAGAAGCAGCGGATACCACACTTGATGAGTTCGAACTCGGACAAGGGGAAGTCGCTAAAGTGGAACTCCAGCAGCTCCACTTTCTTGGTGTCGGGGATGTTGGCCCTCTGCGTGTTGGAAAAACAATCCAGTCCAAAACAGGATAGCCTCACTACCAACTAGGTAATTTCTACTTAGTGCATATAATCAAAGGCATGAAAAAATATGAAAAACAAAAAGGTCATGATCTCCCATAAGATTGAGCAGACATTATTATCCCCAAGCACCAAAAATCTACAGATCACAGATAAACGTATGGGCAGCAGCAATATTGTAAAAGGATTAGGCTCATAGCTTCAACATCATCTTACCAACAGTTTGTACATCTCCTTCTGGTCACAGTCCTCTGGCTGGCTGCCAAACTTCTCTTGAGTGTTCTGTAGGAAAATGAGAGTTAAAATGTTGCTCAAAGCTTTATCTTAATGTACGTCGTTTTTAATTCTGGTTGAAGTGGCAGGACGTACGAGTATGGTCTGGACGTCACTTGGTGTGGCTTTGATCTGGTACATGAGCATTTCCTGGGCCACGTCTTTCCTCCACTCCGTCCTGTTCAGTTTGTCATATGTGTCACAGTTCAGCGTGGACCAGCCCAAGAACTGGGTCAGGGCCTGGTGGCAAAGAGGTATACATAACAATTGAATTAGATTGATCAAATCTTTTATCAATTTCTCATATTACCTATCACTAATTATCCAGTTCCACCACACTGGCTACCTGTAAGAAGTTAATAATCCTTGTGATAATAATGCAAAAATATTGAGTGCATTATTATAATAATATTAATATAAATAATATTTTTAGGATGCTAGAATGGTAAAATGACACAGAAGTGAGTTGAGATATTTCTTCATACTTCTGTAATTTGTTCATCATTCTCATCAAACGGTTTGCCATCTTTCCTGTTGAAGAAAGTAGCAACGCCAACAATTTCTTCCTTCTTGTTGACGATAGGGAGGGAGAGGACATTCTTTATCATCCATCCAGTCTCATCCACCGGTTCTTTCTGCCAAATACATGAAATCAAACATCTAGATTATTTTAGACATGAACAGTCATGTCTGCCGCATCCGTACGACAAAATGAATGTGCCTAGCGATCAGTTGTCAGTGGAGGGTATCTCACCTGAAATGCGAAGTACTCATCTGCCGGAGCATTCATCATGTTGCAGATCTGGGAGAGAATTAGGTATCTGCATTACACACTGTTTGTGGACTAGTAGATCAATGTCACACAACATTCAGTTGCAGATCTTTTATACAACTTTTGCACAAAATAGGGGAACCAAAGCAGAGCTTACAAATCCATTCTCAGCCACATATGTTGGTAGTCCACTGACCAGGGCCCAGTGGTCAGCAGGAGGGCCACTGTGAGTGCAGAGAGGAGTGAGTTACTGAGCAACATCTCTGAATAGACTACCAACCAAGCATTACAAAATTGCAAATAAAGTTGCATTCCATAGATCTAAGTATGTAGCCTGCTTCTGAAGTGATTTGTAAAGCTACTATGCTACAGTGCATCATGATACTCACGGGATAACTTTGATCTCCTCCTTGTCCTCCAACAGGTAATCAATAATCTTGTAGAAGTTGATTTCCTAAATAGAATAACATATAAGAGAGGCTTTTTACATTTTTAAATGTCAACATATTAGTAAATTAGTTGATAGGAGAGTGGCAATAATGTTACGATAACAATCCCAGGACTATGCTTACTCTGCCATCAGGTGTCTTTGGGCCCTTGTATGGCTCCTGTTCTCCTAGTTTGATTGCCCATTCGTCAAAGAATTCCTGGTGAAGAAAAAGCCAAGATCATAACAAGTAATTCATATAAATACACATGAGTGCTGCAGCACATGCAGCTGCAGATGTATTTCAGTCTCATGAAAATGTTGGTAGTTTGAGTAGAATATGAAATCTGCATATAGCAAGTATGTACTGACAGTAGTATTGTTAAAACTAGTTAAAACACACCTTTTCTTTGGTCATGTCCAAGAGTCCCACAGAGTACCTCTCACACTTGAGATATATCCTCACTGTGTACAATGCCTTGTGAAACTGTCTCTCAATATCCGTCAATTCCTCAAACACTTTGCTGGCTGACCACAGCAAAACCTATGGTGAGGAAAAGAATCATTGCTGAAGATTTTGACAGAAGCCTTGATTCTTTTGTCATTCCATTTATTTCTGGTGCAGTAGAAAAATATATATTTTCATCACAAACAAATGAAGAAAACAACTGTAATATTTGTGTGTGTATGTGTGTGTGTGTGTGTGTGTGTGTGTGTGTGTACTTTTGTTTTTTGAAAAATCAGACCTGACAAGGGACCTTTTTTATTGTTTATTTTTTACCTGGCTTCTCCTGGACTCTATATCCCACATGTAAGCAGTGTGGGCCTGGAGAGTGATCACAGCAGCAAAGTTCACATATTTATTGAAGAGCTGGAATAAAATGAGAAAAAAAACATTTTGGTTTATTAAACCATTCACATTTTCCTTTCAATAGCCTAGAATGACAATAGATATATAATCATTTTCTAAGACAAATGTTTCTGGAAATACTTTACAGTGATGGATGACCCCCAGAGGCAATGTCACAAAGAGGCCTATGAAACAAGAGGAAAAAAGCATCCCCCTCCCTAACTGGATTATGAGTTGAACTGTCATAGTAGTGTCAAACCAGTGTCATAGAGTCAAGCCTTTAAATATATGGGTCAGTGACAGGAAGCTGATGGGCTAAAATTGGCCATTTTACCTTACAAGTCATGATAAGTATGTGACCTTTGTAAGGGGTCTGTCTCTGTCTATTACCTTAACATCCAGTGGTACCAGATACCCTACAACCTCCTGGGCATACTTTCAATTTCTTAGTTCAGTCAAGTTCAGTCCCTGTACCCGATCGTGTTTAAATGAGTCATTTTTGCAAATACACAAATATAAATTCCAATCGGCAAGGTTATCTAAAACAACTATGCAAACCTGACATAAAAAGGAGCATCCTGTCCACTCACCTCCTGATCACTCTTTGAGAATTCATCAGCACCTTGCTTGTTGAGTGCCATGACAACACCGATGGGATCATTTCCACTCATAACAGGAGCAGTAATCATGCATTTGGTGGTATATTTGGTCTGCTTATCCACAAAGTCACTGAAATGAGAGTTCTAAAAATAGCAATGGAAAACCACAAGAGAACGGTTAAAGTTTATGCGTTAATACACAAAAAACGTTTGGAGTCATAGTTATACAGTGCTAGTACTATACAACCATATTTATAATGGGATATAATGGTCTAAGTCATGAAAATGTGTGTTCCTATGTTCATCAATCGTGGATACTCCATTCATCAGTAGGCATGCTGTGGGTTGCACTGTTCTGTCTGAGATGGGTTTACAATTACAAGATTGATCTATCTTTACTCAGATGTTTCATCACAAGTACAGCATAGGGTGCAATTACTGCAAGTGACCATATGGACCATATGGACTGGAACTAAGCAAGTGCTTTTCTTTCTAATCTAACTATTGTGGTACTCATTGATTCATCCATATTGACATTAGCTCACCTTCTTCACATCAGGGATATTTTGAGGTTTCTTAGAGTGTGCTGTCCACCCAACAATTCCCATGTCAGTTGGGAACACAATCTCTACATTGGGATTCACTAGATTCTTCTCATATGGAGAGGTGGCTGTCACATCAAAGAGGACAGTGGACAGCTCAGGTGAGCCGTTTCGGGACCTGCAGGCGTAGTAGCTGCAACGGTCAGCCTGGATCAGCAGAGAAATCCTCTGGAGAACTTTGTGCAGTGCTTTTTCCATTGGGTTGGTGCCCTGCATCTCCTTGATGAGCTCAAACATGAACTCAGCCTCCTGGATGTTGGTGACATCCTTGTAAGAGGCTGGGTCTTTCACCTGGACCTGGTTATTGAAAGCAGCAGTGATCACATCTGCCTTGACTTTCTTTTCGTAGTACTCCTTAGCAAACTGTGGGTTGTTATCAAGGAACTTCTCAACACTGTCTTTGTCTGCCATTTTGTCCAAGGTTGTATATATGATCCCGTCTCTAGCTGCTCAGATGCCCCCCTTGGAAGCGTACAGTTGGATGGAGGAACAGCAGAGTGGTGAAGGTAGTCTCCAGAAAATGTGTCAGTGGAGACCCTACTGAGGCATCTCCCAGTCTCTTCTATGCACACAGGACCCAAGCTCCAACCCACTCCCCAGTAACAGAAGGTAGTGAGTGGCTTACTGGGTAAGGGGATCCCATGGGGAACTAAAGACTGTGACGCAAGAGTCATAAAGCCCCTGAGCTTTCTTAACCTGTAAATCCAGCCACTTGTCATTTTAGTGGGGCAAATCCCATCACAGGTAATGATGAGTTATGGCAGTTAACAACCTGCACTATGGTAGAGGGCAAGGGACAAGAAGTCAAGACATACACTTACACCTTGGGATATCCTGACAGTATGTATAATAGCCTTGTACTTAATGGGCTCATGAGCATAGCTTTCCTGTAAATGTGCACTGTGTACAACTTTGGCAAAGTATAATGATTTACAATAATGTTGATTCATGCAGTGTTAAAATAACACATAATATTGTGGAAACAAACTCCAGGTCAGGTCAAAGGTCAGGAAAAGCATATCCTCCATGATAAAAGTTTCAAGGCCTTATTACTTCTGAGAGGCTTTGTATGAGAGTGAGCAACCTGACTGGACAGAATAGTACAGACCCTTGTACAGCTGAAACAAGACTCTACAAGTTCACTACAGGGGAATTCAGAGAGAGGAGGGCAACAGAGATAAAGAGGAGCACATGTTCAGCATCAATAATGTGTGTAGTTGCACGTTGCCTCTACAGTGAGACAATAAGGAGACAGTGGCACAAAGGACAACCATATTGGCAGTCTAATAGTGACACTGGTGGGCCACTTGATGAATACTGACGGGCTACAATATTGTGGTCTAATTTTAGAATTAATCTAAAGGCACTGCTCCAGAAAGAGATGTATGTTTGCCTCCTAGGTTTGGCCTTGCCTATTTCAGTTGGATGATATCCAAGTATATCGAGGGAAAAGAAAACAGGATTGTTAATGTTTATAGATTTGTTGTTGTCTTTATTATGAGATGTTTTCATTTATTTTTCTTGATTTCCTGATCACATTGTATATAACTAATAGTTGACTAAGGATTTTGTTAGCTATTCCTAATCTCTACTGTTGTATCACAACAGACATTGCACATAAGATTTAATATTGCAAGGGAAGATACATTTTTAATTTGGCTGACATTAAAACATTGAACATCAATAAATGGCTGAACGGCTCATAAAGAAAATTAACTATTGTTACAGTGTTAGCTGTTTGAGGAGTCCCTCACTCAGAATAAATCTTGCATTAGTAGTGAAGAATTTCTGAAATGAATGCTGTTGAGGATTAAAGTAGCAGTTCAGCAGGAGTGCAGCGGGCATAAAAAACATGTGGCTTATATGATGGCTACATGTGGTCTGTCAAATTTCAGTTGAGGTGTGGACAATTTGCTCTGTACTTTACTTCATTATGTCAGATTGAAATAGTCGTCTGGATTAATCTTTTCCATGGACAGAGGAGGTGCATAGATAACTGGAGGAACATAGTTTGTGGTTGAAATTACACCTGATACTCATGGCTGTGTATGACCATTGGCACAAGGCACTCGCTTCACTGGTGCTACAACAGAGGCACAGCAGAGCTTGCGCCAGCTGTTCTTGAACTGGCAGACAGAGTAGAGGATGGGATTGAGGGCTGAGTTGGCCAGGGTGAAGGTTACCACCCAGAAGAACATGGTAGAGGACACATACAGGTGACTGTGGAAGTTCCTGGCCAGGATGAGGAAGGTGATAATGAAAATGGGGCTCCACATGATTAGGAAAGAGAGCATAAGGACCAACAGTGTGCGGAAGAGCTTAATGTCCTGGCGAGAGACAGCGTACTCAAAAGACTCTCCTAAGGGGGAAGGAACTTCTCTGGGCCAGAGCCTTCTCCTACAACTTTTAGTAATCTGGAAGATCAGAAAAGAGGAGAGATGGCTATCATTAATTTAATGTTATCACCTTTTGATTTATAATAGATAATAATAATAATAGAAATGCATTAATCACTAACACTGTAAATTGTGACATGACATAATGAGGACAAAAGAGACAGTGTAATATGATGTAATCATCTCCCTTGCCTAATGGACCCACATATGAAGTGTGAAACATCTGTATCTTGCCTGAGCTAGAATCAATTTGTGGCTTCTCTGCAGTTAAATGATTTTCCGTTCCATTTATGTGTCCACAGTGATTTCACATTCTATGTAATATTTACAGATGATTGTGTAAAGCCCTAAGCACACACAGTTACTATTTTCAGCTTCAGTAATCAATAGAACACACACAAATGCTCGGCAGCCTTTCTGTTACAACAATGACACTACAGTAATGATTATTTCCCAAAGGTACAGAGAGAAATGGCAATGAACAAGCATCAACTGGCATTAATTGTTCAATAAATGATTAACACAGGTTCCTACATGCCAACTGGGGTAAATACTTTCCCATAAACTTCTTTGTCTTAGAAGTCCTTACATATTTGTCAGTCAAACAGCCCAATAATCCCACCTGAAATATTTTGCTGTAACTGACCACAATGACGAGTCCTGGGAGAAGGAAGCACAGGGCAGTGAAGGCTACATTCCACACAATCTCCCCAGTCACATCAGGCCACTTGAGAGTACAGATATGGACTTTTCCCTGTGGAACAGTCATGAAAACAAACAGTGAAACAGTACATTAGTGGTAAAGACACTGAGCTCTAGCAAAATCCATCTATCCATCCACCCATACCTGGTCTGGGAACTCCACCTCCATCACAGTGAAGAACAGACTGAGGGGTATGGTGGTGAGTGCAGAAAAGGCCCAGATGAAAGTGAGGGTGGTGCACACCACCCTAATGTTGAGAGTAGGGACAGCCTGCAGCCGGAGGATAGCCTGGACCCTCTCCACACTGATGGAGGCCAGGGTAGTGATGGTGACACAGCCGCTCATACAGATGACATACAGCACAGTGTGACAGGCCGTATACCCCAGCGTCCAGGACACAGTCCACCGCACTGCCACAATCAGTGGGATCATGCTGACAAACAGTAGGTCGGCCACAAACAGGTTGAGGGTCAGGATTGTCTTGTTGGCCAGCTGTCTGCGTTCCCAGGTTACCAGGGCTGCAGCTCCTGCATTCGCTGCCACGGAGACCAGGAAGACAGTGGTGATAGCCAGGGTCTCCACAATAGTGGTGGCGACATGATCTGAGTGATGCAGCTCCGAGAAGAAGGAGAAGTAAGAGAAATTTCTGAAGTGGAGAAAGTGGGTGTGAGGGTAAACATCCATATGGCCTGAAGAGGTCTTTGGATCCAACATACCCACTGAATTCATAGCTGACTACTGCCACTTTGGAGGATGCCTTCTGGGAAGAGTACTGGGGGAAAGAAATCCATAAAGGGGGGAGGAGGAGGAGGTTGGGACTAGCCTTTTTGAAGCTGTGTTTGCTCCAGCTGCTGCCTCGGTGGATAACAGCTCAGAGAAGACAGCTTTATTACACCATGACAGCAAGTGAAAAAAAACACAAGGAACAGGTAGAAAGGTCACAGTGAAATGGTTTGTGTGGGTTTTTTCTCCTCTGTCACAATTTATTCTTTGTTCTGTACTATTGTTTTATTTCAAGAGTTTTAAATCCCCCCCCCATTTATGCATTATTCCAACAGTATAAAACACAGACTTTGACCCTGAGGAATTCAAATTCACCCCACCTAATATTTTATTTCATGTAACTCTCTTTGCATTGTTCCAACAGAATAATTACAGCACAGTACAGTTTGTATAGTGGAACTGACACATTTCATTTCACTCATACCCTGCAGTGAGAGGTTGGAAAATGTTTGTGAAGAGGGAGTTAAGTAAAAATTCAGTACAAAAATTATAGTCGCTAACAGTTAGACTGTAGAGGTAGTCTTCATGCTAGTGATATATTTTTATTGATGAGGATGTTTTACAATGTAGCAAATGCATGAGAATTACACCCACTGATATACTACATAATGGTCTGTCAGTAATCCAGAGCTACACACACCCTGTCTGTCTCTCAGACAGGCTAAACTCATATCCTAGTTTACCATGAAGATGGTTCCTACTATGAAAAGTTCCTGAAAGGTAAGCTAAGGCATACCTAAACCATATCACCATCATTTTGTAATGCGGTTAGCTTATGGGTTAAGCCTTAGTGTCACGTTCTCTTTCCAAGCCTGCAGTTGCCAGAGGCCTCGACCTCCCCATATTCCCAGCTAGCAATACTAATCCCCTGCCATAAATAGTATGGGACGGGGATTAACTTACACAACCTGTTTTGAGCTATTGATCTGGTTTGAGCAGTGAGACTGTGGGGGAAAAGGAGCTACAGTAGCATCCAAACAATCTGACAAAGAATGATTCATTTGAAAAATATTTAGTTTAATTTACCTACATAAGATCTGCTATTAGAGACAGGAAATGTTTTTAAAATGTAGAGAACAAAACTGCAGACATTAAAGTATAAATACTTATTTAACTTTCAACAAGGCCACTAATTAAAATTGTGTGGCTGAATACAACATTTCATTTAAAATGCTCAAGAAACGCAACCTCAGCAACTCAAAGTAGCCCTTTAGGAAGATATATCTCTCTGAAACAGGTAACATACAAACTTAAATGTCAACTGATCTATCGTTCACTAAAGAAAAAAAAATAAATCCAAGGTCAAACAGTATGGGTAAAAACCAATCCATACAATTAGAAAAGATGTAGAATTGAAAGAGGCATGTCTAGGCTCTGCTCAGTCTAGACAGTGATCTAGGTGGGCCAGCAGTTCTCGGTGTTGGCTGGAGGGATACTGGGCCCGGCAGCCGGGACACTCCAGGAAGCTTTCATCTAGCAAGACAGAGATGCGAGGGGAGTATGTCACACTGTCTTTGGAGTGTCTCTTGTGAGAACTAGCTTCACATGAGCTGGGATCCTGCTGGTCTCTCTAGGACAGCAAAAACAACACACATGGATTTAACCATCACATAACACACACAACTCAGGGTAACTGAATAAGCTTTTTCCGGTACTTTTTATCACTTAAATTCTACCATTGACACAGTTAAACAATAATTGGGTCAATGCCCATTGCTCTACCCATACCAACCTGGGACAACTTTGCCACATGGTCTTTAGTTTTACGCAGCTCCTTGAGAACTCTATGCAGGTGCTTTTGTAAATACAGGCAATCTCGCTTCTCATCTTCAA
>OOFE01013041.1:0-20209 GCA_900323365.1 Monocentris japonica | reverse complement strand
GGAAGCTATCTGGATCTAGAATTCACAAAGTTACCATTAGGCCTATAATATAGTAAAATGGTAAAAGTCACACTATTCTAAATATAAAGCATCATCTCATTTATTTCTGTAAGGGCTGATTTTTTTGTTTTTACTGGGAAAACAAGAAGACTGTAAAGTTTGAATGAAGTGTGGCATGCCTGATCCTGTGGATGAGCCAAGCTCAGACTGAATGACAGAAGTTGTTGATCCTCAAAGTGGAATTAATCAGTGGTATCTTTAAAAGACTGGGTGGATTAGCAACAACCCTGGGTTTCTACTAAGGTTTTATTCAATTAGGTTTTAATTGAGGACCAGGGCACAATACAAGAATTAAAGGACTGAGCCACAGCATTGTAGGCATGTGACCATGCCATACCTGCTGCTCCAGGACTGCAATCTTTTTAGGATCCTCATGATGATTCAACATAGACTGTTGAAGGACATTCACCTTACTAACAAAGTGCTTGACATTTCAATCCCTGCCCAATGAACAAATGGACCTGTCCTCCAATGTTGTACCTGCACTAGGAGCTCAGCCGACCTGAGCTTCTCCTCATCCAGTCTGCTCTGGAGGTCCTGGGCCCTCTGCCTGCTTTCTCTGTCCCCAGAGCGACAATTCTCTTCCTGTGCACTCTCCCTGCTGCTCAGCCTCTCAGTCTGCAGCTGCTGCTTGAGCTCATCCACCTCTCTCTGCCTTTCGTCATACCTACACATTCATTGCTCTTTCATGCAGCTGGCCAGCACCCTAACCTTGTCCAACTTTCATTACCTTTAGGCAGTAGACAGTTGTGGGTTGGAATTACCCACCTCCATTGCATCTCATTCAGGTCATGGTGGGCTGTGTCAACCTGCTCCCTAAGCGCCTCCAGTTTGGTCTCGGCTGTAAGCAAGAGTTTATAATAGTGCTCTTGCATCTCTATCATCGTCTTCCTCTCTGTAATGACAGAAGCAGGAACTAACTAATTAGGGAAATAAAAAACGAGGAAGAAGCAGAAGCAAAAGTTACACACTTAGAAACATGATCAAAGATTTTAAATACAGCATGACAAATGTACCATGTAGTTGAATAACAAATGTATTAAAAATGAGGAGTGAGGCCACAAAATCTGTGATGGAGGACTATTCCAGAGGGATTTCAATTTCTTGGAATCCTTGTTGTGACAGTTTGTTGTCACTTGTTAGCAGATGCCCCAATGGTGAGTGCCCACTGCCCACTGTCCCTGTGGCTTACCATCTGAATGGGCCTCATTGTGCTGCTGTGAGAGGGCCTGATTGGCTTTAGTCAGCTGCTGCTCCAGCCATGACATTCTGGCCAGAGTTGCCTTCACATAGGCCTCTCTCTCCTGGTCGTATGCCAGCCACTGCTGGTTCTTCTCCAAGGCCTCAGGGAATTGAATAACAGAATAAGGAGCGCATAATAGAGAAAGACAGAAAGACAGCCGCAACAGGGGGATGGCTCCACGGTACAAACACTCAGCAAGACACAAATATATACTCGCACATCCTCACTTAGAAACCAACCTGTACAAAAATGCACACACACACAGACAAGTAAGAAGTAAAAAGCACCTAGGGTAATTCAAAACATCATCCACTGAAAATTTGATTTAGAAGTGTGCCCTGACAGTAATGGACAAAGAACTGATTGAAATGAACTTTTCCAGCTGTGTGGCAATCATACTTACATCTCTGAGGTGATTGTGGAGCACTGTTACAGTGCTGGTTGACGCCTGTCCATCTGAATTGCAGTCCTGAGACAATAGGAAAATACAGTATAGATGTATACAGTATGAACAACCCAGCTACCCAAATCCACCAGCCACAATAATGAATGGGACCAGTGACGAGTCCAAATGAGGCACAAAACACAGGCTTTAGACACTCAAAAGGTCTAGCGATATGACCAGTCAGATGACAATGTCACTGTAAAGGCCTTGTCATACAGAGTGCTATATATGAGGAACTGGGTATTTTTAAAGATAACAATATTCTTACTCTAAATGTCCTCTCACCAGTTCAAGTGGGTGTTAATAGAAGAGTGCCACTTCAAAACAATTGCTGCCACCTAGTGTTGTAAACACTGAAGTTGGTTGGTGTTCCATAAACCATACTCAGTAGGTAACACTACAATTAGGAGCTGCAATAATGCTCAATAATCACATCATAATTAAGCCTTATTGTACCTGCTGCCCTGCAACTCTGCTCTCAAGATCCTGAAAGCTTGCTGAGATGGTCACCAACTTGTTCTTGACTTCTTCCGTCTCAGTCTGGAGGGCCTGGAGAAGTTTTTCTCTCTGCTCCTTTCCCTTAACATAGTAGTCAGTCAGCTCCTGCAGGTGGGCATCACTCTCCTCTCCTTTCATACGCAGCTGCTTCCTCAGTGAAGCTATCTCCTCATCTTTGGCCATCAGATGCTGAGAGTTCCTCTCTCTTACTGTTTCAAGAGAGAGGATTCTCTGCGAACAAACAGAGAAAATACTGGTTTCACTAATGCCCAGCTACTGTAGCTACAAAACAAATTAGGAATAAAGCAAACAGGTGCAAGTAACCAAGTTGATATTCTTTGCATGAATCACAGAGGAACAGCACACTTTACTTTAGTCGAGTTGCCTAATGTTACCTCTAGTAGGAGCTTATTTTCAGAATCCACTGGTTCACCCTTTTGACGAGACAACTCATCCAGTGCTTTCTTCAGATAGGCATTCTCCTTCCTCAGTCTGCTGATTTCCATGTCAGACTCTTTGGTGCAGCACAGCCTGTAGCAAAGCTTGTCCTTATATTTGGTTGATGACATTTCCGTTACCTGTTCTAAACCACAGGAGATACATGGCATTCATTTATGTAGATGGAATTAATTTACTTTCACAAATACATGTCATATTTTGGATATACTTGCGCTATGTTGTCAACAACAGAAGAACGTATTAACCAGTGTCCAAAACACCTACATGTACATATTTGTTCATCTATTAGTATATTTCGAAACATATCCCTAAATTTATTGTGAAGTTTGTGTGAAATAGATTTTTTTCCAGTAACAGTTACTGGTTACTGCTCGGTATCGGCATGTTAGCAGATTGAGCAAACAGACGATAGCTAACACTGGATAGTAAGGCAATGTTATCTAAAGCTACATTTTGACAACAAAGTTACAGGTGTACATGGATGGTGAATTACTTATAGTAAGTTTGAACAGCCATTAAGCAATAACGTTGGCATCTAAAACGTAAACTACTGTAGTATTACCGTTATGCCATACGAAGTGTCACAACCCATATTTGCCTCTGGAGGGCAGCTATCGGGTACCAAACTTCTATGCTGCCCTAAAGTGCCCCTCGTAAACTCGCACTTCCTAATTTTCAAAGGCGTGAATACAACAAGTATTTGCAAGTGCTTTTGATCGGAAATAATAACTAAATGATCCCTGGAACAAAAGTACTTTTCGTCGTTTTATTTTAGAAATCAAGAGGTATAGAATTACTTTGTGCCGAAGCGAAAGGGGCATGTAATTACTGTTTTAATTCATTTTGGGCCAAAAGTTGTTGTATACAACTATTTGAAATTAAAATGTTGACTCGGCTTCTATGCTTTCCGCCCCCTAAACGTCACATTTCGGTAACATTCGGTAATAGCGAATCCCGACCTTCCCAGTTGTATCTACAACATTGTTGGGTTGTTGGTATGCAGTGAAGTCTAATATTTCCGACAGCACTTAAGGGAAGCATTTTTCTCATCACCATTGAGAGGCGCTATTGTATAGGAGACTAAAGTTAAACTTACTCTGAAGCCCCTGCTTCTTTGCTTGCATGATAAATCAACCTAATGATTGGCATAGCTGTAGCAACCAAAACTAACTTATAGTATAAAGCACGTATGAAAAGGTAAGCAGGCTCGATAGGATACTCCATACAATACACCTTTGTGCTTTTCTAGCCTATCAAATCACCTCACTGCTAGCCTGCTGCATGTCTCTGACTCATGTTGGAGTAAGGCTGCCCTCCCGTATCCACTCCTCTCTTTGCTTCATTTCTATTCGTTTCATTTCTATCTACCAGTGCTAATTCTGTCAAAGGAAGATGGTGCAATTCTCATTATAAATCGGACATAAGTTTATCACAATGCTGCGGGTCATTGTTGAGTCCGCCAATGGTATTCCCAAAAAGAAACTTGGAAACCCAGATCCAATAGCAGCAGTTGTGTTCAAAGGTAAGATATCCATGGCTATTCACTTTGTAATGAAGACTTCTGCATTTTATGTGTGCTCTGTAAATATTGCTCGGCCTTCATCATGCACATTGTTCTATGCTGAGTTTTTTTCTATCACTCTGTCATCGCTGCTTTCATTTCTTTGGTTTAAGACATCATCTATAGTTAAATGTTACAAGACTTTTGTTAATGTACTCTTAAACAGTAGAAGTGCTTTGGCAGTGATTCATTCACAAAATGAAGAGCACTTCCTTATAAGGTCAGGAATGGCCACTCTCTGTCCACAACGGTAACTGTTGGGAACTATTCGTTTTATACAAAACGAGACGCGTTTATACAAGAGGAGTCACTCTGTTGTTTCAGCGGGCCTGCAGTATGTCAGATGTGGTTAATTCAGTAATTCCTTTACACCCATCTGCATGAGGTTCTTGACGCTCTTCTAGTTTGGGACAAACTTTTTCATGCACACAGTTCTAACCTCTCCAGGACCATATAAATAATACTGTACTGTACTGGATTTCCCTTTTAAGATATGAGTACTGATTGATAGAAATTGTGCTATTTACCTTGCAATTGTGCTTACAGGTGAAAAGAAGAAAACTAAAGCAATCGACAATGAATTAAATCCCATTTGGAATGAAGTAAGTGTGTAATTCTAGCAGTTAACTGTAATGTGACAGAGGATCATGGTTGGGGTAAACACTGAGATAGAAGTATGTAGATATTATGTGGACCTGTTTACTGTAAAAGGATGACTCATCTTAGATTGCTATTATCAGAGTCAAAACTATGTCATTGTCTTAATTGATTGTAACTGTTTTCTACTGTAATTACAGGTGCTTGAATTTGATCTGAAAGGCTCTTCCTTGGACCCTTCCTCTTGCATAGATGTGGTTGTGAAAGACTATGAAACAATTGGCAAAGACAAGTATGTGTATGGCAAGCATCAGAAATAATTTTCATCACTTCTGTGTTTCTGGTTCTGACTCATTACTGACTGCTAGGTGGACACTAGGCGGTCATTACAGAAAAACCTCCATGTTAAGCCTACCTAGTACAGGTAATGACTGAGAGGGAAAGTTCAGGCCCTTAACTTGTTTCTCAACAGTTGTTCATTTTGTCTGCACCTTAGGCTGTAAATGCAGTGGCTGAATGCATTTCAGATTAGTCTGATCACTGATGTGTTGTTCTTCAGATAGGCAGTGTTTGAGTACATCACATTGGTGCAGAATAACGCTCCATTACAACAGCACCTCCCTACCACCATGTTCAGACTTGCTGTGCCAGTAAGGAGGGGCTCTGTCTGCCTCGCTGAATACAATAGCACTCTAGCTCTCATGAAGAGGAAGACATATTAGACTCAGGATGTTACATATGCTATTTACAGTTTATGACAACAATATCAAGGTGTGTATGTTTTTAAACCAGCGTTCTCAGTTCTCTCTATTTATGCACCTAAAAGGTTGGGTTTATTTTGTTCAACATACACATGTAACACACAAACTTATTTTTATTAAACATAGCAGTGACTCTGATGGTTGTGTTCTTACAGTACAGACAAGGAAAGAGAATTAAAGCAGCTGCTCGTAATAATATTTCCAGTGAGTCACCTCAGTGATATATAACACAGTGTATATAACACATGGTGGGGTGGCTGCTAGAGCCAGACACACTTAGACATTTTTCCACGATCACTGCCTGGTGTAACCTAGCAACACGGGGAAGGGGGGGGCGGCAAAGCTAGAGAGCTTGTGCTGTCTTGTGGTTAGCAGATTGGGATGACTGAGTGTATGGTTGGAAAATGAGCTTCCTACGTGTATATGGAGGAATAGCAGTATGATTCTGAAGAGAAGATATCTATTTAAAGGGAAATGCAGACTAAAACAGTATTCCTGTGTTGTTTGACATTTCAAGGAGCATTTGTGAACCCTCACTTCCACTTCTAGATTCTAGAGAAGGAATGTGACTCAGAAATCCAAACCTCTAATCTGTGATGCCATCAAGAGAAAGTGTCTTCAGCTGTTCAGCTGGCAATGTTGAGTGCTGCTTGTGCGGGCTTAGCATCCATACAACTAAATGAGCTTAATTTCAATGCAGGGTAAATGTGGAAGTAATGGAAAAGCGATGACCAGGAAATCACCCTGGGTACTGTCACTGTGTTTAAAAAGTTGGTATCTTTTCATTGTCTCTTCATTGTCAGTGGAACAGCTCCAAATATGTTGCTTGATCGCATCATAGTTTAGAGTTTTGTGTTTCTGTTTTCTAGTTTTGGGAGAGACTTGTTCGTATACACATGTTAATCTGGATAAAAAAATCCCTGATCATGGAAATAATGTGAATTCTTGCTTAGGTTGGTGTGCAATGTTCATATGTTAGCAGGAATTCTTGTCTGGTGTGAATATCAACAGAAAAAAAAACAGCAAGAGAATTGAATTCACCAAGAAACAGTGAACTACACATACAAACCAAATATGGCTTCTGCGATGACAGGAACAGTAAATTGTCCTACAGTACCAAGTCTTTTTTTCAACCTGATACTTTACAGCTGACTCTGCTGTGCAAGGTCATTTCCACTCCAAGAACAACATTTTTAAAGCTCTATGCATTGACAAATCACAGCAGTACTGTTGTATGTGTGTGTGTGTGGCTTTGTGAGAGAGAGTAAGAGAGACAGAGTGAGAGAGCCTGAGCATGATCGCAAGTATGATTGTGCATGTTCTTGTGTTTCTTTGTGCTTTGCTTTCTTAAACTGCCTG
This sequence comes from Monocentris japonica, assembly GCA_900323365.1. Lineage (NCBI taxonomy): Eukaryota > Metazoa > Chordata > Actinopteri > Trachichthyiformes > Monocentridae > Monocentris > Monocentris japonica. The sequence continues at coordinate 13,226 of OOFE01013041.1, read as the reverse complement.
TAGAGGGGGAGGGTGACTCTAGTGTCTATATCTGTCCACCCCTCAGCTAGGCACATGCCTGTGGCGCGCGTTAATTGTTTCCACCCTTCTGCTTTTTTCTTGTGCGCTCTTTCATTATTTCATAGGCTTGCCTGTGGAGCTCACTGGTCCTCGTTACAGAGCACTTGATCAATTGAAATAGATTACTGCTACTCCTGTATGACTCTATTGCCAAAATAACTCAAGCAAAGCTGATGTTTGTCATTGTGACAGATTTGTCAGATCTAACTGTTTATCAGGGACTGAGTTATGTATTATCACAATCATGTTTTGTTGATCCATTGGAATCCATCCAGTAACAATAAGTTAATAAATTAAAATTATAGGATTTGGAATCTTTAGTAAATTTAACGATTTCTAACTGTGATTGGCACATCTGGGAAAACAGACAGTTATGCAATTCAGTGAAGTTATCAATCACTTCCTGACATGACAATATGTAGGTGTTGCTCGGTTTATATGTGAAGAAGTGAAACAGGGAAGTGGACACTTCCAGTGGCTATGGTATCTGAAGTACAATAAACAGAACTAACTGAATCTGAACAACAAGCTTAATTTAGAATCATAGACAGTATGTGTCTTATGACAGGTTAGTGGGGTCAGTGGAACCAAAGTATCCTCATGATTACTTCTAGATACTCAAGTCATCATCACCACTGTTTCCAACACAGTCGCTTGTTTCTGAGTGTAATGACCCCTTGTTTGATGTATGACTAAATACAGACTCAAGTGCATTTTCGCTAAAGGAATAATTTTTTGTTTGCCTTTCAGGTTCATTGGCTCAGCTAAAATTTCCTTGAGAGACTTGGCCAGTGCTCAGACAAAGTCCCTCCCAGCCAAGAATGTGCCACTGCTCAATGAAAAACAACAGGCTATTGGGGTGAATAGTTATTATAATTGTTCCTGACGAATCCCACACTCAATATCTGTTTTTTTTGGCATAAGATTGGTCAGATTTAAAGATATGGACTACTGCTATCACCAATATTCTTGTAGCTTCAGTCTGTAAAAATGGGTCGAACCCCATTACACACCATTTTGCATTGGACATTTAGATTTAAAGATGCTAATTGAAAAACGCTGTATTTTTCTCAGGCAACCATCAATTTGCTCATTGGGTATGAGTCACCTGCCAAAACTCTCAACTTAAATGATCAACCTGATGGAGACGCGTCTTATGGGGATGTCGGTAAGCTCACACTCAACTAATATGGTGATAAAATGCTTTTTTTGGAATGTAAAAGAATTGTCCTCTCCTGTCTGTTGTAAATGGCTTTTGATGCTGTTGGGAGCAGATACACAACATGAATGAGCATTTTTTCCAGTGAGAGGTTGTTTACTGTGTGGAAATAATGGATGTAAATCAAGTTGAGAAATGTACACGCACTCTTGGCAGTGAATTGGCTTACACAATGAATTACCGATATATTACAGCCGAACAATCAGCCTGCTCTAAAGCCTCAGATGTATCTGTAGTGAACATAAGCCAGTAAAATGTTGTCAGTGACGTAGGAGTGCCGTTTCAAAGTATGTTTCCTATTGTGAGGCAGTAATATGTGTCTTATGATATTATTGTGGTTTTGCATCACAGGTGGCAGTGAGGAGGGGGAACAGGGGGAGGACGACATGGGGGGAGCGGGCCAGGAGGAAAGTCCAGGAGCTGTTGTCACACCAAGCCAGACTCGGAAATCCAGCCAGAAGCCCATCCGCCTCAGTCGCAAGAGGCACAGGGCCTTGGCCAACAAGCCCCAGGACTTCCAGGTATTGTATGGAACATTTGGATGGCCTTTGGGAGCAAGCTCTGATTACTTTTGGTGCCCCTCATTCCTTGTTAATCACATATGCCAAGTTAGGAGGAAATTCTTATTGTTTGCGTATGACATGAATGACAGCCATATCTTCACAAAGCAACATACAGATTGGAACCACGACTGTCTGACAGTGACACTCACTAATGGCAGGAAGTGATTTAGAAATGATGTTTAATCTTTCATATTAGAGGACTGCAACATCAAGTGAACATCCTATTGGTCTGGTATAAAGACAAACTATCTCACACATATTTACATGAGGAGCGTAAATTGATATATATTTACAGTATATATAAATATATATACTTACATACACACATATATATATTTATTTGTGCTCCCTTAAGGTCCAGATATGAATTTGAGCAGGCTCAGTCCTATTTTGATTACATTCTCATTTGTCAAATGTAATGACATGAACGACCCAGATGAACTGTCACACTGTTGCATGCATCACTGTTGTTTGCAATGTCCAGATTCGTGTTCGAGTTATTGAGGGTCGACAGCTTCCTGGCAACAACATCAAGCCAGTGGTTAAGGTGAATGTATGTGGACAGACTCACAGGACCAGAATTAGAAGAGGCAATAATCCATTCTTTGATGAGGTAATGAATTCATCACCACACAAAAATCCTCTGCTCAGAAATTCACCTCTCTTTCTTCAAGAAATGTATTAGGTATCAATTACTTTTGTCATGGTGCCTTTTACCTGGCTTGCCTTTTTTAACTTCCTCTTGTCTTCTGTCTTTGCCTGTTGACCCTTTTTCGTTCTACTGTCCTCCAGCTTCAATACCTTCTCGATGGGTTTCTCTCTCTCCATGGGCAGCAGTGATCTAACAGTGGACCTCTAAAGCAGCATTCTCAGCTTTCGCTTGTCTCTAATACTTCTCGTATGCATTTTCCTTCATCTCAGTCCATGCCAAAGCATAAGCATCTCAGCTTAATGTTGTAAGTCCTAAATGTTGAGAACTAAGTGTCTTGTTTAAAAGATGTGTTGTGTATACAATATCTACAGAAATACATTTTCTCTTAATTATGATTTTTCTGGCCCTCAGATATTTTTCTACAATGTTAACATGCTCCCCTCTGAGCTGTTTGATGAGAACATCAGCCTTCGGGTCAGTACAAATAATTCCTGTACCTTTATCACTCTGTTTCAAACTTGGTAGTCACAATTCTATATCTTCAACAATATTTTCAAAAGGAAGAGGACTTATGTGCTTTTAAACTCAGAAGTTTGCTATACCATCTGCTGAAGTCTTGATGGTATTTTTTGTTGACAGCACTATATCTCTCTCCTCTCCCCATGCAGGTCTATGACTCATACTCCCTCAGAGCAGACAGTCTAATGGGAGAGTTCAAGGTTTGGGAATTCCTTTCAAGTACTTATCCCTGATATGACTCTTTAGTATGGATTGTTTGTAGCTGAATTTATGGCACCTATCATCACTTTCAGTTTTGCTCCAGGAACTTAACATTTTCTCTTTGCTTATCCAGCTGGATGTCGGCTATATCTACGATGAGCCTGGTCAGTCCTTCCACATAAAATGCTTACTCTTTATGGAAAAATGAATGAAAAAAAGTTTTTGAATCTTATATATTTTTTAGTTTGAAAGTGTTTGTGCTGTTCCATCTCCAGGCCATGCTGTCATAAGGAAATGGCTTCTCCTGAGTGATCCCGATGACTGCAGCTCAGGGGCCAGGGGTTACCTGAAAGTCAGCATGATTATTGTGGGAACTGGGGATGATCCACCGGTACGAGTACCATCTTATACACTATCAAACCCCTCTCTCTTAGATACAGAGTACAAATCGATATATAGAAAAAGCCCTTCACAAACATCTTCCTCTCCTCTCCTCTCCTGTCCTCTCCTCTGTATGCAGACTGAGAGGAAGGAGAGAAATGAGGAGGAGGATGACATAGAGAGTAACCTTTTGGTGCCAGCCGGTGTCACGTTGCGATGGGCCACTCTGAACCTGAAAGTCTACCGTGCTGAGGACATGCCCCAGAGTAAGGAACCTATATATTCCCATACACCTGGCAATCTATTTCAATCAAATTCCTTTGAGAAACTTTTATCTGTAAAATGATCCTGTATTGCAGTGGATGATGCGTTTGTTCAGACGGTAAAACACGTTTTTGGAGGGGATGGAGATAAGAAAAATCTGGTGGATCCATTTTTGGAGATCAGCTTTGCTGGCAAAAAGGTATTTTATTTTTTAAAATAGAACAGAACACTGGTTCTTGTGTTCTTATTGTGTGCTCACTCCTATGGGTTGTAATGATTTGATGTCAGTGATTTTCTTTGTTTTAGATGTGCACCAAAATTATAGAGAAAAATGCAAATCCAGAGTGGAACCAAGTAATCAATCTCCAAGTCAAGGTATGAGAGCTGCTCACTAGATGTACCTTATGGGCTTTATTCAACATTCAACACCAATTAACACACACCTATTTCCTGTAGTTCCCCTCCATGTGTGAGCGCATCAAGTTGACTGTTTATGACTGGTAAGATCTAGACCCATTCATACAGTGGACAGCTATGCAGGTGATAACCAAAATCTGACATACCAGTTTACTCTTGGCAGGGATCGTTTGACCAAGAATGATGCCATAGGAACAACGTTTTTAAATCTGAGCAAAATCGCCTCTTCTGGGGGTGAGATTGAAGGTAATGATGTCATTTCTAATGGACTGATGTCACTCAGTGTTTCACACTTTTATATTGCAAAATCTGTCAAATGTAATTCATTGTGCGTGACTTTTTTTCTGTTTGAAACAGACACACCTGCTGAAAATTGCAACACACTGTCATCTGAATGTAAGAAATGTTCATCTGCACAGTTTTAATGTTTTGTTTTAAATAGATATGTTCTGTAATGTCTGTCTGTAACTTTATAAGATGCTGCCGTCTTGGCCAGGTCTGCCTTGAAAAAGAGATTTTTGATCTCAATGGGACTTACCTTGTTAAATAAAAGTTAAATTAAAAATTAGATATATACTCAACCATAGCTGTGTAGCTTACAAGGTTTTTACCATTTATCATGGCAGCATGGACTACCAAATATGTAACAATCATGGCTAACATTGTGACAAGCTTCACTGTAGATGTTTAGACTTAGTTGACCAATGATCAAAATATATACAGATGGGAATGTTAAAGTGGGACATGAGTGGGTACCCACTTAACCCTAATAACCATGTTGTAAGTGGGTTTTAAACTAAGTGAACATGCTTTTATGTTACAGTGAGCACTGCAGAGTCTGAGGTTGGTTTTCTCCCGGCCTTTGGGCCTTGCTATGTCAACCTATACGGGAGTCCCAGAGAATTCACTGGCCTGCCTGACCCATATGAGGAACTCAACTTTGGCAAGGTAAGACCAACCTCGTAGGTCAATTCTGATGGTTCAGCACTGGTTATGCCATTATTTGTGTTGCTCATATGATATGTTACCTTCACGTGATACGCTACCACTTTTTTCATTTGTACATGGGATTGTATATTGCTTTGTTGTTTATGCAGGCTGAAGGTGTAGCCTATAGGGGGCGGGTCCTCATTGAGCTGTCCACTCAGCTAGAGGGAAAAGTTGATAAGAAGGTGGATGACATCACCAGTGATGACATCCTGGTGGCACAGGTACAGACGGCACTGAGCAGACCTTGTGATACTGTGACTCTGCTGTCTCTTTCTTCATTTGACTTAAATTGCTTGTTCTCTTACACGACTCATGCATAACCAAACCTTTAAGGTACAGTAATGAGATTTGGAATTTATAAGCATTTCTATATTTATAAATACACTATTGTTATGAAATGGGGCAGCCTAGTGGAAATAACAACAGCTCAGTCTCTAAGAAACGGGATGTGTGATCAAGAACAGAGAGGATACCGTTGGCTGAGAGAGAGTGCTTAAAGGTGTATTAGATCACTAAAAAAAAAAACAAGCACTGCTCCTTTTGAGCGGCTCAGTCCTTTTGTGGTTCAGTTTTGGAAGGGAAACTGAAAAGAGAATTTCCTTACGAAGATCAAGCATCACATCACATTCACATTAGTAGTGCAGCAATCATTACACCAGTCCTGGAATCTTTCCTTTGAAGTCTTGTTCATATAGGGAGATATTCCTCTTGTCACACTTCTAACAAATACTGTGCTTCCTCTCCTCCGACGTCATTTCATTCTCTTCTTATCTTTGAGCAGTGTGAATTATGTGATTGTCCAAATAACTGTGCACCCCCTCAGCCAAAAAGGGAAAAGAAAAAAAATATGCATACCTTAACCTAACCCTATCGTGACCCTTTTCCTTGAGAGCAGAAATACCAGCGGAGGAGGAAGTACTCCCTATGTGCCGTGTTCCACAGTGCCTGCATGCTCCAAGAGCCAGGCGAGCCAATCCAGTTTGAGGTCAGCATTGGTAACTATGGCAACAAACTGGACTCCACCTGCAAGCCTCTGGCATCCACCACTCAGTACAGCTCTGCTGTGTTTGACGGTGAGAAAACTAACACAGGAGAAGAAGTCAACAACAATGATATTCAATCACAGTTTACATCCATGCTATTCAAATCCAGCCTGGAACTCTTGTCATATGTCATCACTCTCTCTCTCTCCCCTCCCCCAATCTCCACCGTCAACTGTTCAATAAAGGCAAAAATGCCCCAAAATAAGCATTACAAAAAAAAAAAGAAATAATTGTGCAATGCAATGGAGAATTTACAATATGAGCAGCAAGTTGTGCAGCGAGTGTGCAGTTATCTCTGCACCTTGTGTTTGATTTGACTGGGTGCATTTATTGTGTGTCCCACAGGTAATCACTACTATTACTTGCCCTGGGCTGACACTAAGCCTGTAGTGATCCTCACTTCATTCTGGGAAGACATCAGCCACCGCCTAGATTCTGTCAACATTATCCTCTACATAGCTGAGAGACTGGTGAGAACAGCTCACAGTGACACACTGACCACATTCTGTGGCTTTGTAATGTGTGTCTATGTACATGGCGATGTTTCTGCATGACGTGCACTGCTCATTAACCTTCTGATCTGCTTTTGTCATTTTTTACAGGAGTCCCACCTCACCTCTCTGAAAATAGCCATCTTAGCCAAGGTGTCTGAGACCCGTCTGGCAGAGATTTGGCTCAAACTCATCAACCACATGATTGAGGACCTCAACAGGTCTGCATTAGCTCACTGGGCTGACCATATGACCCTACACCAGGCCTGTGACCTATATAGAATAATACACTAGTGGTTAGCTGTCTTGGATAGAATTCTGTTCTAGTATGTTTTGTACTGTGTACTTTCTAGAAACAGAGTCATCCAACATTACTTCCACTAAAAAAAGGTTTTGACAGTTTCCAGCTTCCAGTGCTGGAGGGCCAGCCTAACCTGACTTCACTGGACCTGCAGATAAACAAGCTGCGAGATGCTGCCGTGGCCAGCATCAGCCAGATGGCCTGTCGCATGAAAGAAGAGGCCACAGATGTCAAGGCTACTGTTGGTGACATTGAAGACTGGTTGGACAGACTCAAGCAGCTGGCAGAGGAGGTCAGGAGCAAACACAATTCCACGGTTGCAGCTTGGCTCTATACTGGATAGAGCCATGGTTGTTGGCTGTAGCAAAAATATGATGTGTGGCTGAAAGAAAATTTAATAGAGAAGTGAATACCATGTCTCTATTCTGTAACTGGAATGTGTGTGTGTCTGCCTCCCCTGCTCTATCAGCCTCAGAACAGCATGCCAGATATTATTATCTGGATGCTGAGAGGAGAGAAGCGGATGGCCTACGCCCGAGTCCCAGCCAACCAGATACTCTTCTCCACCTTCAGTGAGCAGGGCTGTGGGAAACACTGCGGAAAGACCCAGACCATCTTCATGAAGGTACAAGACTAGTCGCACACCAATCAACATTCAATAACTGTTCACTCCAAGATGATGGAAGAAATTTCTTTAATTGATTGATATCACATTTTATTGTAAATTTTCCGAATAAAATAATCAATAATAATAAAATAATAAAATAACAGTTCATTTTTGTTTTGTCAGTACCCCATGGACAAAAACAAAGGCGTGAAGATCCCTGTTCAGCTGCGGGTCAACATGTGGCTGGGTCTCTCTGCCCATGAAAAGAAGTTCAACAGCTTCTCAGAGGGAAACTTCAGCGTATTTGCTGAAATGGTAGCTAGATTATACATTGGCCTTTGTTTTTTGTCTTTACTGTGCTGAAAAGTAGTTTTTGAATACTACTGTGTCGAACATTGCCTCCAAATACACTTGGATTTTCTCTGCAGTATGAGAACCAGGCCCAGGTGTTTGGGAAGTGGGGAACCACAGGCCTGGTTGGTCGTCATAAGTTCTCCAACATAACGGGGAAGGTGAAACTAAAGCGGGAACGCTTTATGCCACCACGTGAATGGGAATGGGAGGGTGACTGGTTTGTTGACCCTGAGAGATGGTAAATATAACACATTCACTTTATTACACATGTGCACACACGCTTGCATAGTTACACGTGATTCATGGCAAGTATCAGCATCCTGTTGTCATTGTACGATTCAACTTATTGTGGAGTGCTGAGTGCTTTCAGAACTACCCCATATTAACCAGCAGAAATCATACATCAGTGCTTGAGCCAGACACAAACTAAAGCAATATCAGGAGCACAATCAGAGGAAATGAACAAGAGTTTTGGCTTCCCCCTGTACTGTGGTTGATTGAGGTCTCCTTCCTTCTCCTACTGCCTCCTACTTCTGATGTGCTTACATTTTTCCACCACGGGTCATGTAAATACATTTCAAGCTCTAAAACCTATCTTCCTGATCTGTCCTGCTCTGTTTACTGTAGTCCTTCATAGCTGCCCTCTGAGTCACTAAAGTTCTCCCCAACCTGTGTGTTTTGTATATCTACAGCCTGTTGACAGAAGCAGATGCAGGACACACAGAGTTCACAGATGAAATTTTTCAGAATGAGACACGTTTCCCTGGTGGGGAGTGGAAGCCTGCCACAGAGCCCTACACCGATGTGGTAAGAAACAGTGGTCTCACACACACACACACACACACACACACCCACATGCACACACACTTATTTCATGTACACTCACATGCACACACATTTATTTCAATGAATCCAAAGGAAAAACAAATTTTGAAGCAGTAAAAGGACTACACTGACTTTTGGGGAAATTGGCCACCAACTCTGCATTATGAAAAATGTCTATCTTCTTATGTTAGATAATGCTAGTTGCCTACTTAATGTACTGCAGGTACTCCTATCGCAACATATAAAAGGTAGGTTGACAGAGAGAGACAGTTTTCCAAAAAAGTCGCTGTAGTCCTTTAATCTTCCAAATGCGTTTTATCCAGTAAGTATAAATGAGTGACGTTGCCTGTGTTATGTAGAATGGAGAAAAGGCTCAGAGCCCAGGAGAGTTTGAGTGTCCTCCTGGATGGACCTTGGAGGATGACTGGAGCTTTGACAGCAACAGGGCTGTGGATGAGAAAGGTGGGGAACCCATAAATGACACAAAAATGTGTAATCTAAATGTTATATTGATCTTACTGTATTGAACTTACATATTTTTTCAGGATTGAAATACATTGGATCTAATTATGTCTGTGTGTGGTTTGTCTGCATGGGTGTCTTTTGGTGCTAGGCTGGGAGTATGGAGTCACCATTCCCCCTGATGATAAACCCAAATCCTGGGTTGCAGCAGAGAAAATGTACCATGTCCATCGCAGGAAGAGATTGGTAAGACCAAGGAGGAAGATCTCTGATACAGTGGCTGTCGAGGTGAGTAGGAGAAAGAAGGGGAGATTAGAAATTTTGAGGAAGTGGAAGATTATGTTGGGATTAGAGATTTGTCATTCTTATCTTGTCCTTGTCTCTTCCACAGAGGCGTGATCCTGGAGAAGGCTGGGAATACTCTTCACTGATTGGCTGGAAGTTCCACAGGAAGGAGCGCTCCTCTGACACGTTCCGGCGTCGTCGCTGGAGAAGAAAAATGGCTCCATCAGACTGCATTGGGGCCTCCGCAATCTTCAAACTGGAAGGGGCACTGGTAAGTCCCAACTAAGCCCCCCAAGTAATAATGGCAAATGAAATGTAGTGCCATTGCACAAATGCCTGAAGTCCTCTGAGTATTCTATAGTAGTAAAGGTCCCACTGGGGCTGGAGTCATGGGAGTACACTTCAGCTATGCGATCTGACTCATATCCTCTCATTATTCTGCCCGTTCCTGTCAGGTAATTGTGACTGGCAAATAAATCAGCAAGTTAACTTACAAGATTTTCATCAGTTGCGTGTTTACCATTGATTTTTGAGTGTGCTCAAAAGTGTTCTATTGCCCTGGTTTTGGTTTACAGGGGGTGGATGTGGATGAGAAGGCCAGTAAAACGGATGCAGCAAAACTTTTTGGTGCCAACACACCCACTGTTTCCTGCCATTTTAGCCGTAAGTAGTTTCTCCAGACCCATGCCCGGTCACTGCCACTGATTAAAGACTCCCGGTTCCCTCTATAAACACTCCTTCCTCTTTGACTGGTCCTAATGCAAGATAACATAAAAATTCCTAATCAGCCGTGCATCAGGTATCCAGATAGTAAGATTAGATTGTTGTTAGTGCAGATACATTTTGATTTTCTAATAAACATTATCTCCCTTCAGGATCTTACATGTACCACCTGAGAGTGTACGTGTATCAGGCGAGGAATCTCTGTGCAATGGACAAAGACAGCTTCTCAGGTAAAAATAAAGCAGTGACATTTGGTTCAATACAATCATCTTTCAGAGATACAAATGAAATCTATAGGTGAGGAACAATTGTGCCAGAGTAATAATTACATTGAACACCAGCCTCAATGTTCCAGATCCAACTCTCATTTCGCATCCTGTCTCACACAATCATATCCTGGTCTTCTCCAGATCCCTATGTTCATGTGTCATTCCTACATGTCAGTAAGACCACAGAGGTCATAAGTACCACTCTAAACCCCACGTGGGATCAGACTCTCATCTTTGAGGACATTGAAATCTATGGAGACCCCCAGACCATTGCTCACAATCCTCCTGATGTGGTCTTGGAGCTGTACGACAGTGATCACGTGGTATGTAATGTCATGTTTCTAAGGAAGATCTTTCTGAAAATGCAACAATTGAGGTTCACTGTGGATACGGTAGCACTTTACTCAGTCTTTCTGTGTACTACTACCTGCTGCTGTACTTTGTGCCCCAGGGTAAAGATGAGCCCCTGGGTCGCTGTACATGCCCCCCAGTAGTGAAGCTGAACCCCAGTGTGGCGGTCAGCCCCAAGCTGCTGTGGTTCCCAGTCACCAAAAAGGGCCGCAGTGCTGGGGAAATGCTGATGGCTGCTGAGCTCCTTCTGAAGGACAAGGTAAAGAGGAGAATAAGTTTAGTGATGTGGAAATATAGGAACAACTTTTTATCTAAGCTGGTGCACATGCTGATTATACATACAGTTTATGGGACAAACAGTGACAAAATGAGACTAAGAGCTAAAACTAAGCTTCAGGCTGAGCCTTAAGTTGAAATCTAGATCTGAAACTGTGGACAGGTGCTCATGTTCTGCTACTTTGGTCTCCAGGTGAATGAGGGAGACCTGCCCTTGGTCCCTCCCAGGCGGGGCGAGAAACTCTACATGGTTCCCCAGGGAATCAGGCCTGTGGTGCAGCTTACTGCTATTGAGGTGTGCCAGACAGCTGCTCTTCACACACATTACATGATCAGACAAGACGAGCCCAACCCTAACATACAGTACATTCAAATCAGTACACTGTTTCTACTCTGTGGCTCTCTTCCTCTCTTTTGTTTATCCCCCGCCTCCCTCCTCTCCTCTCTTTCTCTCCTGATCTCTTAATCTGCCCAATCTGTTTTTATAAATGTGTTTATGTGCGTGTTTGGTCCCAGATCTTGACCTGGGGTTTGAGGAACATGAAGACCTACCAGCTGGCCACAGTTTCTTCCCCCAGCTTGACAGTGGAATGTGGTGGCGAGATTGTTCAAACCACTGTCATCAGGAACTTCAAAAAGAACCCCAACTTCTCACACAATGTGCTGCTCCTCAAAGTGGTACTAACCGTCAGCCTTTGTTGAACACATTCATCCACTTGGTCCTATTCAATATTTACTTTTACTGTTACCCATGTAGATGTTCTATCTTTTCTTGCATGGACTGTTGTTGTTTCTTCACCTAGCTCCTGCCCAAAGAGGAGATGTACACCCCTCCCATAGTGCTGAAGGTAATAGACCATCGACCCTTTGGCAGAAAACCCATAGTTGGTCAGTGTACCATCGACTCACTGGAGGAGTTCCGCTGTGACCCATATCGCATCAACAGTGAAATGGTCATGTCTGCCAAAGGTACACAGATACACAGACATGCATGGACACTCTCTCTCTCAGACACACTCACACACACACACACACACACACACACACACACACACACACACAAGGTATTCATCATTATTTGTTTTCATTATCTGGGCTCTTTAGTGGCGATGCTAGCAGCTGCCCAGAGAGATGTTGTCATAGACATTGAAGGGAGACCCATTCTGAATGCAGAGGTAAATATTGCCCCAGTAACATAAGTAATAGAGTGTGATTACATTTACCCAGCTCATTCCTTTATTGATAAATGTCCTGTGTTTGCTCCCCTCTGTGCAGCTGCAAGCAGAAAAGGTGAGATATTTTCTTTCTACAGATCTTGATAGGCAACATCTAAAATACTAAGCTTATCGTTACTTTACCTCTTGCAGGAGGAGGAGGCAGTAGACTGGTGGAGTAAGTTCTATGCCTCCCTTGGAGAGCAGGAGAAGTGTGGGCCTTACCTCAAAAAAGGCTATGACACCTTACAGGTCAGGACATGTCATCAAATAAAACAAACACCCACACTTGTGTTGCAAGCTACGGCTAGTTAGCTATAAATAAAATCTGTGCCAGACAGGTTTGTGAATTGTTATGAAAATGTCCTACCTTTTGGTAGCAAACATCCAAAAAAATCAAAGGAGATTTTTCCTTGACATGATTAGTCAAAGATAGGGGAGACAGAATAGTTATTTCTGAATATAAAAAGATGATTTTGGGAGGATTGTGAGAGCAGCAAGGTATGACAATTGATCGTTAATGATAGTTAATGTTAATGTTTCTTTAACTTCCTTTTATTAAGTTTTCTACAAATGATATCTGTAATTTGTAGAAAATTATTTTCCAAAGTTCAGTAAACCATGCTGTAGTTTGAAAGTACAAAGGTGTAGAGGAGAGACAGAAACAGACTTCAGACCTGTGTGTGTGTGTGTGTGTGTGTGTGTGTGTGTGTGTGTGTGTGTGTTTGTGTTTGTGTTATGTGTTTCAGGTATACAACT
>OOFE01013040.1:0-27899 GCA_900323365.1 Monocentris japonica | reverse complement strand
TTTAAGAGCAACAATTGCCTGCTGTATAAGAGATTAAACCAAAGTGCTGTACAGTATGTTAACATTTCATCTGTGATGATTTATGTTTATTTATTTCCAATGAAGTCTGGTTTTCTTATCAGGGTCCCTCTAGAGCAGAAATTTGGCTCTTGGTTTTGTCTGATAAGCGCAACTTCTGCATTTCCTTTTTTATTGCTCTCATCAGTTATTTATTTACCTTTATTGTGGTGATTCATGTTGTCTTCACCGAAGGTAAATGGCAATAAGGGGCATAACCACATCTACAAGGATCCGGAACATAATTCATTTTTAGAGGGGTTAGAGGGTTTATTTTGCTTCTCCACCACTATCTTATCACTGGCTCTCTGACTGTTTTCTCTTTTGACCTTATTTGAATTCCGAGATAAGCATCCCTCCAGCACAATTGTACCAAATTAGTCTTTTATCTGGTGTGTTTTAAGGGACTGCTTTGTCACTGCGCCTGTCTGCTGGATGGAGGCTCAATGTACAACACAGATGTGCTCAGCTGCCTGGCTTGGCTGATTGGCCCAAATTCATTTTAGTGGCTGCCTGTGCTTATTTTATTCAGGTCACACGAGAGCACTGACCTTAGTCTGAGTGTCTTTAATGCCTTATTGAATCTAACAGAGAAACACTAACAAATCTTTTCGGTTGAAAGGCATTCAAACACACTACAACTTGAATACTAAACTGTAGGAATTGTTGAGTAGTGTGCAAAAGCATAGTACACTACAGTACCTCATTTCACCAAATCGTTGGGGAATGGTGTTTGCTTGGCTGAATGGAATGTTTGAAAGACTAAACAGCATGGAAACGATGGACCAAGGCTCATTAGGAATATGAAACCTACATACATGCATGCAATTTAAATTCTTTTAGTTGCACAAATGAAGGAAGCTCTTCCAACAATTATGCACAAAAGCAGAATATATTTCCACATTGCCACATCTCATTTTCAGGGTAGTGATCAACTGACTTTAAATCAGCTCATTTCCTCCCAAATGTAAAAACTGGAAATCTTTTGCCATAAAATGTTCCAGTGTTTTTATGGGGAATTATTGGGAACAAATATTACATGATGTTCATTTTCATTTTATGTTTTACACTGAAGTGAATTGACCCCAACCATGTTCATAATGTTATTGTGATAGGGTAGTTAAGGATAAACATGCTAGTTTATTGGCCACCATTTATTAGTTCTCATGGAGCTTCATTTTTAACCATCACAAGATGTTTAGAGCTGGTTAGTGATCCACTCCTACTCTTTTAGTAGATTCATTTTTTTTATATATATATATTTTGTCAGTTTGAATATGACATTGCTCAACTGGCGACATGCCTGTGACACTGATGTGAAGCAAGGACGAGGCGAGCCGCCACCTTGTGCCAGTTGCTTTCAGAGTTATCTGGTGCTGAGGCATGCAATGAGCAGATAAAACAATTCTAAAGGGGAAATGATTCTGTCTGTAATCAGATTTATTTACGCAGCCCACTGAGGAAGATTGATGTCTTATCTGTGGCTGTGGATTTCAATTCTCTATGCTACGGCACAGATAAACAATCAGTCTGCTGCCTCCAGAGCTTTTTTAATTGTGTGTGTGTGTGTGTATGCGTGTGTGTTTGCGTGTGTGCGCACATGTACCTATTAGCACGTTTTGTATATCAGCATGTTTTTGACAACTGAGACAGTGATGTTTCAGAATAAAGTCACCGTGTCTTCCACCAGCTTTTTCATGACTGTTTTTCATGGCTGTTAAATGCCAGACATGTGCGCTTACATCTTGTGACTAGCAATTGAAAAGTGGAGCTCAAGCAGAGATCAAACCGCGGCTGTTGCTCCTGTCTTGCTGGGAGCCATGTTTTCTTCATTTTCATGATTCTGGAAAGGAGTGAGCCACCATTTTGACTGAGGAGATTGTTGTGTGTTAAAAGCCATGCTGTACTTTGCAGAATACTTGTACTCAAGCTGTTGAGCTCATGTGCTTCATTTTTACTGCAAATTGTTAATGGTTACCGTAGACTACAGCTACTACGTTAACTATTAATTACTGTAGTTTGTCAATGGACAACACAGGAATGCAGTATATCTATTCCCTAAAGGCTGGGGAGCCCATTACTTATATGTATGCCTATTAGTCATGCTGTGCACTTCGTTAATGACATAGTGGACTGTGCTGGGGAGATGTAGACTATTGTAGCATTGCTATGTATTATATATACATGCATAACATACAGCTATGTGGTATCTTGTTACTGAGGTTCAGAGTGAGTGGGCTACCCACTATATTTGGTGATGTCTTCAGTGAGATTTACAGTATTGTTTATTGGGATTTAGTAAAGGGGAAGGCTCTCATCTTTAAATAGACCAGTCAGGAAGGTATGGCAGTACAAACCTAGCATCTGAGTGCTCTGTCAAAAAGTGCCACAGTTTACATGTACTGACAGCTGCTGCCTCAGAAGCTAACAAATTGCACAAGTCCACCTTTTTCTTTCTCTCAAGCATAATTTTGACAGACAGCTCTCACATTTTTATGGAAATAAAAGACTCTCTGACTTGTTATCACGTTGAATTCCTATTCCTGAGGAATAAACTATAACAGAGTGAGATCTGAGAACGATTGCTTCCCCCTCCCCACATAGACAGCTCGTCTTATTATCTCCTGAAATGGCAAGGTTGCAGTACCTACAGGTGCAGAGGAAGGTGAGTCTGTTAGCTTTTTTATCTCTAAACCAGTCAACCTTACAGGAGCACAACCACTGAAGTCTCATCAGACTCGGTAAGGAATAAACATTCTCTTAGGTACAAGTTTTGCAATTCATCTGAGCTAGTTAGCAGGGAAATGGGAGAGTGGTGAACTATATTAGATGTGTTTAATGGACCTGGAGAAACACTGGGAAAAACAACCTTGGTTACCTCTAGCATTAATATAAAATTTATGAGAAGGATTTAGGCCGATCTCCTGCAGAGCCTTGAGAAGACGTTGCTTTGTCAGTCAGCACACGTTTAGCATAAATCTCTCACTCCTCTTTTTCTGCAGCCACCTTGAATCTGCCAGCATTCACTCGTTCCTGCTGTTGCACTACGCTTGGTTTAGCTCCATTTTCTTTCCCGTGGAAGTTTCAGCAGCGTTCAGTCCTATTTCTTTGGACTGGAATAAATGAGGGATGTGTCAGTCTGCTTTTTTCAGACATTACGTTTTGTTGATACCAACTAGATAACCATGGAAGCACTCTGGAGAGGGGAGTAGGAAGAGTGACCAAAATTACATTTTTCAGCTACTGCTTTTGAGTTTCTGTTATTTCTGTGCAGCCAGTGCTATGATTTGCGGTAGGCAGATCTTAATAAGAGAACTATTTCTGATTTGACCCTTTTATTAGAGCTTTGTTAGAGAGCCCATATCCTTTGTACATTGGGTATGCATTTCATGGCATTTATGACATGTCATTAATAATTGTACCTGATTTGTATTAATATGAAAGTTAGCCATTTTCCTTGGCACAATAGTTGTCAGTCTCAGTCTTGTTGTGATTCATGAATTCTGTGAATAGACTCTAATGAGCAGCGTATTTCAATCAGCTTAAGGATCAGCAGCGGGGCCCTCTCCTCCTTCTCCCTTTTGATGGTAATGGGAATTATCAAGCAAATGGTGTGGTACCTTTGCTGTTTTAACTTCAAATAGTCACTTTTTAAAATACCAACAGTGCATTTTGCAGTGTGATTACCTTTAGCTGCCCCATAATTTAGAGTTTGAGGAAGTACTTCACAAGTGCTTATACTTTTTCTAACCATGATTCATCTTGTCAGTCTGCTGTTTTCTTCTGAGGAACTGCATACATTGTTTATACATTTTCAATGAAATTTTACTCAAAACAAATCAAGGAAATGGAAGCCGAGAGCATCGCGGTCCAGAAATTGGACCATGACATAAATTGAGAGCTATATATGTGACACTGTTCTGTATTCAGTCTTGACCAGAGACATTCAACAACATACATCACCACCGAAGCACAATGCCACCAGAGAACCTGGCAATTAAATCACAGGAATATCACACCATATACTGTAGAAATGTATCGATTTATTGATGCATCTTTACAGGCCTGTGTTTCCTCTTGTCACACAATTACCAAAGAGTGAGTTCTGTATTCCATTTTGTAATCCGTGATTTTATAGATTACACTTTTATACTGTATCATAAATTTCTCATCTGAATTGCTTTAGTACCACTTCTTTTTATCTAGAACACAAAATGGCTGCTGTCTGAGACTTGGTCTGCATACTGCTTGTGCCTCATGTAATTGCACTCAATAGGTAGTAAATGCTACCTCGTAAATCAGAGACCCTCCCAGGGTTGTGAGTAGAATCTGACTCGGCCTCTGCGCACAAACATTTACCCAGGTCTTCTGGACCATGATGCACCTGTCCCAGGGAGAGGAACCGAGGATCAGGACCCTCAGTGGGGTTGCTCTGAGCTGCTGGAACTGGTTCAAGGGTTTCAGCTTAAACCCATTATTAGGCTAAGAGATGCTCTATGGATTTACTTTGCCTGGAGTCTCAAATTAGCATTCACATCCATCAATGCTAGTTTTTAGCTCAATCTCAAAGACGTTTTTGTGGGTTTCTTTAAAGTCAGACTGATATTGAAGAAGAAAAGTGTGTAATTACTCAAATGGTAGCCATCAGTTTTGTAATGTTCACTAGGTCTAACTAATGAACCACTCGAGAAGGGAAGCCGTATTCTTCCCATTCTGAATTGATATACAATATAATATTAATATACAGTATACTGCAGATGTTTACCACTGCCATCAAAAGGCATATGATTTGTTTTTGTTTGTTTTTTATTCTTTTACTGTCCCATAGCACAAAATGACCATACCAAATGGTGATACGGTGATATGTGGGAGTGCAATTCAGTCTTTGACTTTAAATTAATCTTCATGTCTGAATGAACACTAAGATGCGTTGAGTATACGAAATGTCAGATAAATACTTGGAAATATTCTTTATTTTTTAATGCAAGTGTTGGTAGCATGTCGATTTTCGAGGTAAGAATGGTTACATCATTATGACATCAAGATCTATCTCATTCTCACTTACAAGCCTGGAATCAAAGCAGAGCACTTCCCACATGGTCACCCACCCTGCTGTTTCCTCACTCTCAAATTAATTGAGTTCTTGACACATGCCTTGACAGGATGTCAGGGTGCATCTTACAAACATGAGGTTGAAATTTATTTTGAAGCCATTTTCGAATGGTTCGATTTGTGTTATCTATAAACATTATAGCTGCATTTAGAGCTATCTCAGAGTTGCAAAGTGATCGTACAGGACCTAAAATTGGCAATCAACTAGTTCTACCGTTCAAGCATCTATGAGTGTATACCGCTCATTGAAAAAAGAAATAAACTTGATAGATGTACTAGTTCTAATATCGCTACTGCTTTTAACCTAGTCAACATGCAAGTATTTCAACAATGATCTCATAATGTTCTTTTTATTTAATTAGTCAAATTGCACTCAGTGAATTGGAGCGAGCCAACAGAAGTAAAAAATAATTGCTTCAGAACGAAGCCAACACTTTTAATTAGTCTCTTAATTGAGGCAGTCACATCTGAGTTGAACGAGGCACATGTCAGGTTCAAATCATCAGGTGAAAAATCTAATTTGGTATGACAAGGTTCCACATATTAAACCATTTAGCCACTTCTGTGTACAACGCCTCTTCTTGGCATCAAACAAGTATCCATGAGATGCATTCATTTAATTACATGTATTGGAGGTGGGAAGAACCAACATACACCGAGCCTTCCTTCTACACCGTGCACCTCAATGCACATGGGTGAAGAACATAAAGAGAATATCAGTATCTCATGCCCAGGTCTTTGGGTAAATGTCATTCATCAATTCTGCTTAATAATCTTCTCATTCCTGCACAGTGGCCTGAAGGATGTCACGAGCAGTCTGAAGTCACCCTTTTTGTAGAATTCACTCTAGGACTCACAGCTCTTGATAAAAAGAGGCTTGACTGATTTTCAAGGGGTGAAATGTATTCTCAAGACTATCAGAGTACCACACGTTAATTCACTATGTACTCAGTTTATCTATAAACTTAGATCATATGTACAGTTTAAGGAATGTTATAGCACTGAGCCCTATGTAACATCATATTTAACTAGCAGCCAAAGGTCCCTGTGAGCCCAGCTGACAACTGGTATTCTACCCCTGGCTATTGAAGTGGACAGGTTCAATGCTGTATGTGAAGAGGGTAGAGTCTACAATGTCTGTGGCCCAAATGATTGAGAAAATGAGTTCCACTTCATGTTTCACTGTACATTATATGATGCTTTGAGGGAATCACTTTTTTATGAAATGCAAAAATAAATTTAGAAATGATGTTATGACTTCACGGCTTGTATATTTAATATGTCTTTTGGTATATATTTCTGGTGATATCACCATATATTGATGATGGTGGAAAACTAGAATACTTGGTAAGAAATGATGTATATTGGACTTAACGTTTTGTTGCTGAAGCCATGGATTAGAAGGCAAACTAAATTATTTGTTTGAATTATGGGACCTAAATTTGTAATCAGTTATTTGTCATATATATATATTGTTATGACGTGCTATGTTTGATGTTCGATGCTTGCCCCATATCTGTTTGGGTACGTATCTGTTTCTTAATGACTTCATGAAAGATGCAAGACACAGAAATAAAGTAATCGATCAATCAATGTATGTGTATTTTTGGCTACTTCTACTACTACTGCTACTATTACTACTGCTACTGCACTGCTACTACTACTACTACTACTGCTACTGCTACTACTAATAATAATAATAATAGTAATATCAAGTCAGCCCCCACAAATGATGTCGGCACCCCTTGGGCCAATCAAAGCTATATCAGTTATAGTTCCTCCATCAGACCAATCAGTATATTTTTTAAATGCCTGAACACAGTGCCAGAATGCAAAATTCAAAATCAGACCAGTGGTGTCTGAGATATCATGTGTGACGTATGGATGGACAGACTGACAGACACAGCCTGATCCAAAGTCCACTCCCCCCCCCAAAAAAAATCCTAATGATGTGCTTATATATTGTTAAACCTATTGACATTACTGACTTGAAATCCCCACGAGAACTAGTAAAAACACGAACACATTTGGTTGCACAGTCCCAGCGTTCCATCAAATATCTTATCACATAGTGCATGAACATAATAAATTGAGTCTGACCCAAGAGGAAAGGAAAGTGGGACCCTTTTGTATTATTAAAAAAGTCATTTCTATAATTCAAAAGTTAAAGTTTCTGGAGGTTGAAGTTAGTGAACTAAGATCGACTTGTCTCTTTGTGTTTTCTCAGCAAATTTCATGCTAGAGCAGTCAGAAAAGACAAAACTGTTGTCACTCTTGGAAGTAACCGTCTGTTCAGTCAAATAGCTGTTTAGTTGGAACGCAAGCAATGGGAAAACAATCTGTTTTGCAAAGGAGAAACTTAGAGCAGCGAGAAATTCTGTCAAGACTGTCTCTGTTCTGACACTCTTCAATGCACAAATGCCCACCTGTTTCCTGAAGAGTTGAACAACACATTTTTGTCTTTGTTGGGGCGCTCTGAGATGATTTTGCCTTGATGGCCCTCTAATGAATGTCAGTATTATACAGTAGGATGTTGCCCATTACAACTGTTCACTGTCCACCATAGTGTTGAAAGATGTCAAAGTTGGGCCTTTAGGGCTTTACAGAAGAAGGAACGTATCAGAAATGTGCACTATATCATTTTACAAATATTTTACAGTACCTTTCTGACATTTGACACCTTTTGTGTTGTGATACACCAACTCCATTTCATCCCTTTGCACAATATGCAGGGTTTTTAGCCCCACAAAAAATGCTCGATTGAACAATAGACATAGAACTATATGGCCTGCACTATATTTTCTCCTGTCATCTATTGCACGGCCAGCCCAGTTTTTCCTTGTCTTCATAGAGGCCTTAGGCTGGTGGTGCTGGCCAGGTTAGGTTACCTTACAGATTATGTAGGCTTGCTGTGTCCTTTACTCTATGTCCTTTCAGTCCTCTTCTACTTGCTACTCTGTTTTTATGTGCTTTTGTTCTGATCGTATTCTGTAAACATCTTATTTGTCATAATTGTTTGTCATCCATTTGAGTCCTTTGAGGGTTGTTTGGGATTAAGGACTGTAAATAAACTTGACTTGCTGTCCATACTGAGGCCAGAGTTAGAAAAAGTAAAAACATAGATGCTATTTATGAACCCTATACCTCCCACATGAACATCCCACTGAGCTCTGTCAGATACAGAATATACAAACTGATTCACAGCATCGAAGACAGGCAAAAATAAATGCAGCGCATACTATGAAAGAGCCACGGGTGGCAAAGGAATCACTGAACACTAGCATATTTGCTTTGTTCATCACTTCTAGTTTCAGTCAGTGGGCCCAATCTGTCCCCCTACAGATGGCTAGAGCAGAGGTTTGCCTGGGTGAATGGGTGCATAGGGCAGGTGGATTCAATCAAGCAGCCTAATGGAATGTAAATCTAAAAGGCACCAGGACCCAGGGATCACATTCTGCATTTCGTTATGCCCTCCACGTGGTCACTAAGTGCAGGTGCGCATCAGATGACACCCCAGTGACACCGGGGAAAGGGAGAGACATCTGCATGCAGAATTGAACAATTGAGCCGGGGAGACTAGCGGGAGGTGCAAACATAGTCGGGATCATTCAGAACGTGCGTGTGGCGGCGCTTGGAAAATAACACGATCGCTGCAGCGTGCTACCTCCTTCCAAATCTCCAGATGAGAGTGCGGGTGCTTCGTGATTGTGCTTTGAGGTGAAATGTAATTATCCTCCCTTTGGCATGGAGGGTTCAAATGATTCAGAGTTGGAAGGAAGCCAGGATGATGGTGATCAGGCACACCGGCCCTGAGGAGGCCTCTGCCGACTTCTGCCTTTATCTGCTTCAGAATATTCCTGCCCACTTCAATACCCAAGGCTTGTATCTGTTTATCCTGCAATGCTGATACCACGGCATTGGAGGAAGTGAGTGCAAAAGAGAATGGATGTTTTCTGACGTTACTGGCGGAAATGTCTACATTTAAGGTGGTGTGTCTGTGGCACAGAGCACCTAATGTGGCATGGGTGGAGTGCTTAGCTGCATAGCTAAACACAGATATCAAGAGGGGTAAGAGGGAGAAGCTGTGAGGCTGCAAGACATTTACAAGATAAATATTACATTCTAGACAAGAGCTCTGCATTCTGAAGACGTAGGCGGCACAGAATGTTTTAGTAGTGGCATCTCTGTCAGGAGAATGCCAGGGTCGTTCCTCCACAACCACGCTGACATGAGTTGTCCTGTTCCTGTGTTAGAGGAAGGATGACTCTGAGAGATCTTTAGTCATGACTAACACTCTGCTCCAGTGACATTTTTACCCCAGACATATGTCGTTCTATCCTCAATAGCACTGCACAAATGTTATTGTGATTTTAGAAATTTCTACAGTTGAAATCCTTAAATTTATATTTGGATTTTTTTTTTTGAGTGAAACCACAGATCAAACGATTTGGTGGCAGACTACAATTGATCCTAATGGCATTTTTAACTACAACTCGTAATGTATTTCAGACAGTTTTATGATGTGTATGTGATTATTAGTGTTTAATGGGTGAGTGGGGACTTCGGCATACATCCTCCTGACTGATAAACCCATCAACTTTCTGTGGGATGGAGAAAGCCAGTTTTGTGTGCGGCTCCCTGATGAAGGCCACAGCATGGCCGAAATGCGCTGGAGTTGGTTTTAATACATTGTAATTGAACTAGCCATAAAATAAATGCTTTTTAAATTGCTTGAAGAGTGCCTTGGAACACAAGAGCCCCAGCAAGTACCTCCACACTCAAAAACCCAAGAGAAGCATCTCGCTCCCCTCTCTTGAATTCTGTTTTATCCTGGGAGGTTAAAACTACATAGCAGAACCTGTTTGCTGAAAATTTGCAATCATCATGTGAGATGGTCCCTCTCTCTTGCCAAATTTTTTAAATTGAAACCCAGAATCGCCCTTTCAACTGCATGGAATTGTAGGTAATCCAGATATTGTTTCCTTTTCAAATGCAGAATTTATGTTTCTATTGTTGTGCTCAATGATGAAGTGAAGCACAAAACTTTAAGAGATATGTTAGGAATCAATATAACGGAGTTCAAACTAGGTTATTGTGGCGGACTTGGGGGAGGGAGTGGGGTAGGTGTAGCGGCTGCGGCCAGTTAAGGCTGATTGCAGCCGAGCCTTTTTAACCTGTGTGTGACTAAAAGAGCGTCAGTGTGAGAGGCTGACGGAGTGCGTGAGTCCGGCAGGCGATCAGGAGGATCGGGTGCCGGACTGTGGAGGAGACGCACGCTCTCCCACTCCGTCCCCCAAGTCCGCCACAGTTATATTAATGAAAAATAAATAAACAAACTCTTGAATCAACATAACTTATGGGGATGTTAATGGTGGTTTCTTGTCCAGACCTTCCCTCTTTTCTTCATCAACATTGCCGGTGTTTTCAGAACTGCAAACCTAAAGGGACCAAGGCCACGGGGTCAGGACATTCTCTGACTTTCCCTAACTTATTCCTTATTACCTTTGCTCCATCTTTCCCATCTTCACTTACCCATTCACATGCCCAGTGTCATCAACCCCCTCAGTCTCTCCCTTCACTCACCCAAGAGGCTGATTTTGGCAAAGTTAATTGCGAGCGTGTAGTAGCCCATGTTAAATGCATTTTGAAGACTGAATAACAAACAAAACAGGTCATTTGAAAATATGGTGTGTAATTGGCAGTTTATGTCAGCTGAAGCATGAAGCTCTCATCCCACAACTGCCTTTCCATTTTTGATTGTTTACTCCGCACCGTTGATGTTGCATGTTTTTACACACTATGGTGAGTGTTGTAAAAATACAACAAATACTACAATATCATTATTTGATCCAAGGTTAAAAAACAAAAAAAAACCTGGCCTTATTCCACAATAATATTCCATATATCCATAATATTCCATACCTTGGATGTTTCTTTCTACAAGCTATTCAACTAGCTAGCAAGGCCAGTGAATTAGCTCGACAACTACCAGGCAAATGTAAGCCAATTATACTGTAGCTGGATGGATGGCTTTTGGCTGTTGGTAACTAAGCTACTATCATGGATAAAGTTGAGTGTTTTACGTTAAAAGTTAATTGAATGTTACCTGGACATGCTTGTGCAGGTCTGATGCAGGTTGGCCTGTTTCTGATACAATGCTTCTGATGATGAGCTTACAAAATCTGTAATGGATGTGATTTAAAATATAGCAAATATATTCTGTGTAGTTATGAAGCATTATGTGCATTTATATATTCAGTCAAAAAAGAGTGAAAATAAAACATACTTAAATCTACAAGTGCACAAAAGCATACTCAATTACAGTAATGAGAGTAAATGTAATTTGTTACTTCCACCCGTGTTTGTGTGTGTGTGTGTGTGTGTGTACATGCATGAGTGTGCACGAGCACGAGCACTCTTATGCATGTGTAGCCTGCCACAGAGTGGTATTAGTGAATAGCCCTCGAGGGAGCAGATCTCAGAGAGAACTGGAAAGATTTCATTTCTTGGAGAAAGAGCCACATTCCTCTGCTAACACACGGCTCCACTGGACTTATTAGTCCCTCCGGCCCAATCAAAGGTTTGCTCATTCAGATAAACTGCTTTACTGGTACTTGTTGTCTTGGTCTGATCACAGAACAAGCTTATTCATTCTGTACTTCACCTGATAGTAAACTGGTGTCCAAAAAGATCACAAACACTCCCACGTACTGCTCATCCTCAGATGATAAATGCCTTTTGTCTCCGTCGCAGTGCAACCCAGTGCCCACTAGAGCTGATCCTTCACTGTTATTCTTATGGCAGTAGCCATATGGTTAGTACTTAGTGCCACCTGCCTCTGGTGCTAACCATGGGACGTGGGGAATAGGATGCCGGGGGGAAGAGAGACTGGCAGGTCGGGCTGCCATGTGAGTGGGAAATCAGGATGCCTCCGAACTGACTTAATGGAGTCCTTCTGTTGGAGTATCTGAGAAGGGATACTGAACCACAAGAGGGCATTGGCTTAAACAGAAGAATGCAAGCCTTTCCAGCAGTGGAACTCAAGTCTGCAGTAATATTACTGGGCCTGTGTTGTTCTTTGTGCCTGTGTGTGCACACCACCATTATTTAGTGTGCTAGTGAGTGTACCTTTGGCTCTCATTTATTCCATCTTTGCCCGCAGCCCCATGAAAAGTAAACAATTATAATAACCTTCAACTATAAACACAGAGCACTTAAATGAATCATATTTATTTGCACGTCAACTTCTTAGCATGCAATCATTTATACGAAAGAGCCATCTGATATAAAAGTCAACTCCTATCTGGGAATGTTGTGCCTTCATTTGCAATGGGTATTTTTTGTATTTCTGGTTTAAAAAAAAAATCATAGTAGGATTCTTATCTCAAAACATTACCATCAGTCATCAGAAGAAAAATGTTTTTCTCATCAGTTTATCTTACTTGATGAGATAAGGGATAGAAGTGTACATTATCTGCAAATGATCCTAGAGGTTTTTGTTTTTGTTTCAGTTTCAATGATGAGAAAACTGATTGTTTGTAAAGGAAGCACTGTAAGGTTATAGTATACTCAAGTACTCTTATGTTGGCCTAATATAGAATAATGACTGCTCTCTTCGTAGCTCTTTGTGTCATCAGACTTGGCTATCGTTATATGAACTGTCTCTCTGTTGGTTCTCTGATTGTATTAGAACTGGAGTTGGTCCCCATGCAGCAGCGTTACATCCTAGGATGTGAGCTAAATCAATACTGGAGGCAGTAAGCTGTCAATCAAGCGACAATATCGCGTCTGATGCATTAGTGTGTGTCACCTCTTTCATTGGTTATCAGCATCATATTGACAAATCCTATCTGAAAAGACAATACAATGCATGTCAAATCAAAGATGCTCTCTATTCACACAAACAACTTGTCAATGCATCATCAAGTGTTGACGTTACTGCAGTAACATCATGCCAGTAAAGCAACAATTACAGGACATTCTCTCTTTAATCCTTTTGAATGATATAAACCAACATCTAATGAGTATCAATGGAATCTTATGGCTGCA
Source organism: Monocentris japonica (assembly GCA_900323365.1). Taxonomy (NCBI): domain Eukaryota; kingdom Metazoa; phylum Chordata; class Actinopteri; order Trachichthyiformes; family Monocentridae; genus Monocentris; species Monocentris japonica. The sequence goes on along the minus strand of OOFE01013040.1, from coordinate 14,681 downwards.
GATTTGTGTTCCACAGGACAATACTGGATAGTCTGCAGCAGTAATGAGCAGATTCTCCTGGCCTCCTAATTGCTTGCCGGGCCTCTGCATGGCTCATCAGAGAGGGGCTTAATTGGCCATCACTACCCAGGCAAGCATGAGGCTGAGGCTAGCCCCGCTCCTGCCTGCTCGCTTCTACTAAGATGCCTGCAGAATAACTAAGTAGCCCCATTCATTCTGCATTGCTGCCACTAATGAACACAGTTTAGCCAGAAGGTCTTGATCGTTGTGTTGCACTCCATCTTGGTCTCACTGTGTTTGGTGCGTTGGTAACCACCGTTTGCTGGTGTTGTTTCAGTGTTTTTCCTAACTGTTAAGTATCACCGTAATGAAGTGCTTCCTGGTTTTGGTATTGGGGTCTCTAGTGCAAAGCTGACTCCCTATGAGATAAGTGTCTTCAGCTGCTGGCAATCAATTTATTTGCCCTCTAATGTTGAATACGTGTGCGGAATGAATACTGAAAGACATGGAAAGATGGAAGGGAAAAAGAGAGTTGAAACTGCTGTCTCTATGTGCATTCCCATTCTCCCTGAGAAATGATCCTTTCAGAGGCACTACACAACTCTTTATGGACCATTAACCTATCCTGAAAAATACAATCACACATGAATGCAGAGGAGATTTTGGAGCCTGTTTCAGCACACACCCAGTTAATGTTGACAGTAGAACATCAAGAAAATGATGTGATCTTTTTCTATTTCCACACTTCAACAATTATGCATTGTTATTTGGTTTTCTTTGCTTTGTGTAAATAAGCCAAATATTGTACCGTGTGTGTGTGTGTGTGTCTGTGCATGTGTCAACCTGTCCTTGAAAAAGTTGCCACAAGCCCAAAAGAGAAAAAGCAGCCACACATAATGCCGTATTGATTGGTGCTTAAATCAGTTTGATAACAGCTTTGTCAAATCAGCTCTTTTAACAATCAGATTAGAGCTTTTAGTACAATCGATCGGAGAGGGATTTCAAATCTACAAGATGACAGTTACAGAGGAGCACATAGATACAGCTTGGCCGCCCATGAAAAAGGTTTTAAGCCCACATCTCCAGTTCACGTCCACTTTTCTCATAAAAGCCTGCTGCTATAAAAAAGACAATTTGAAAGCAATTGTTGGAACAGGAGAATCTAGCAGGGAATAATAACCAGACTTGTGACCTGAACTGCTGTACAGCAGCAGCTACTGAGATAACAAACTCCAAAAATTCTTTACACCACAGAAATGTGAATCGTTCATCTGCATGTAGCTGAAGATGAAAGCAGAATTATTTCATATTGGTGCTGATGGAGGATGAAGGACACAAAATGCAGCACAGTTTTTATTCCAAGTACTGCATGTCTCCCTCATGGGGTGGCAATACTACTATTAATTGCAATACCTCAATATAGATTATTGAAGCTAAATCTGAATTTATGTCATACAATATGGTACAAATATCACATGGAATGCCAAGTAAATAAGTACAACCCTCTAGTGAGCAGGTGATTACAAAACATAACACACTCCTCTGAAGTTACCACTGTTTGCACCTAAAACGATATCATGCTTTTGTAGCCTTAATTTCAATGCACTGGGTTAGCATGCATCTGGGATGAATTAAGAGTCATTTTATGAGCCACCACATCAGTTGGCATAATGGTGCTAGAGAATGGAGATATTCACTGGTAATTGCTGGTGTTCTCTATGTTCAACTGAAAGGTACTCTCCTGAGCTATATTTCTGGTTGCCAAGTCAGCGAGAGGCGACTGTGAGACTGCGCTAGCTTTCCTCTTGGGCTTCTTAATTGGCTTTGTTATTGCAGACCAGGGCAGGGTGAAGGCAGCGAGAGAGAATCTGGGCTTTGGTCTATAAGATACAGAGCTTTCTACTGTGACCCTCCTCCCAGGGGCAAAGTGTTCACAGCTGCTCTCTCTAGAGAAGGTGACCTGAGTTTGGATCCCTCTCTGTGCTTCTCCCAATGGACCACCTCCCCTCCCCTCGCCGCTCTCTCACTCCCCTCATTTCTTGCTTTCCTCCTCTCAGAGGTCATTTTCTACACCACCATGGAGCGTTCTCCTCCCTCCCTTCCGCACCCATCCGTTGACCCAGCAGGGAGTCGCTAATTCTCTCCGCTCTGCAGATTTCCACACTTTTCGGCGTGGGATGCCAACACCTCCTCAGTGCCTTACTCTGCCATCACCCCCACACACAATTCTTCACACTGGTTCGGCCCACAGTCACTGGGCTTTTAAAAGTGAGAAAACAGGGGTGGCATACGTGACAGTCATAATAGAATAGCCCTATGTTATTTTGGGGGCCTGCCACAGAAGCATTTGACATATTTACTAACCGTGATGTTCACTGAGCAATTCTTCTGCTGACCACTCTTTTCAAAAGCTTAAGAATAAATAATTCTCTGGTGGTAAGCTTTCAGAAAATGAGGCGGCATGTATCTGAATGTGTGTGTCTAAGTGTAAAAGATAGAGGGGAGGCACAAACCTGGTGGTTTACGATGTCAGTGCAAAACCATAACATGTGCCACCAACTCCCTATGTTCTTGACCTATTTTCCAATACAGCTTATTCTTCGTCAGCCAAGAAGCCATGTAATAGTCACGTTTTCCACCGTGCTTCCATCTGTATGACACATATAGGGATGGAAAGACAGACAACATTAAATACATGGTTACAACAACTTCCCAACGACATCATTTCTACAGGGATTTTCAGCAGTCATTAATGTACATGTGACTTGATTATGCAGCATTAGTCTATTTATTACTAGGAAACTGCTTTTGAGCGGTCGCAGCTAAGGCTGTCTCGTTCCTTGTGAACGCAGCTTAGGAGTCCATTTGTGGAATTAAAGTTGTAAGTGAGTGTTCCAAGAGCCCACCAAGAGAGGGGTGTCAGAAACAAGATAATCATTTCACCCCATGCATTCATGCATCCTGTTCCAGATATTAGGGGATCTTGAGATCTTGCTCAGTTTATGCTACTTTTGATAATAAATGGCTGAATTCCAAAAGTCAAGAGGCACTCTAAGCAATCCTCCATATATAAATGAGCTTGTGTCTTAAGGATTTTGTCAACAATAACTCCAAAATACATTCCTAAAATGTATATAGATAGCTAGATAGACAGACAAACATATAGACATAAATAGCAAGGGATTATACAATTTTAGAAAACTCACAAAAAAATCATACAAGGTTTTAAAAACACTTAACAGCTCACAAGAAAGGAAAGCTCCATGGAAACTGAAGAAAAACATCAGCTCACTAAAGTCATAATGGCGATAAGACATAACTGGGATAAGCTAATTACATGTTAGTGACAATAAACTCTGAATGATGGGCAACGAGAGGATGGCTATAAATGGATGTCAGCATTGATATCCTGCCTCCAGTGAATACTACTGATGTGCATCAACAGGCACATCTGCAGAGTATGAATACAGCTAGATTTTGGTGGAGAGGCTCAGCTGAATCTTTGGCTTTTTAGCTGTTTATTAGCTGTTTTTGTTGCAATTTGATATCGCACCAGGAAACATTTTGCAAGGTCTCTATTGTTCAGAGTTTTGGTTCTCTTTCTCAAGAGAAATATTACAATACTTGCTGTAAGCATGTGGTTACAAAATACTAAACCCTGTTATAATAGGCTTCATAGCTTCAAGCCTTTGATTACACCTTATTTTTACAGTCAAATATAGCATTAGCATCTGTTTTACACAGTCTGAAATATCAAAATTTCACCACATTTCAAAATAATCCTTTTCTAATCAGGTTGATTTGCTAGAATTCCCATTTGTTCTCCATTTCTACCTCAGTGGCTTCCTCCTGCCACACCAGTAAAACCAACCACAGAGGTGAAGGCAATCATCTAAAAAGCACTCAGCGAGGCCGGAAACTTGATCACGTTTCAACCAGGACACATTCATTGCAAATGCGGCATAACTCTTCATTAATGAACTGGAAAATGGCAAGTAATCAAATCTGTCCAAAGTATGGAAAGAAGAGCTACGGTAAGACTTATTAGCTGAGCATGGGACAGGGAGGGGGGGGTCACTGGGGTGAGGCCACAAGGCCTTCAAGGTACTGTCTCAGATGTCTTGTTATGTTCATCATCACCTTACATTAGCACATCACATCTCACTCTATAGAGTTCCCTGGTAAGAGAGCTGTCATTGCATTACATGTACGTACCTCGAGACAAGCAACAATAGCTCCCTTGAATAGCTTGCAGAATTACAATGCCAGAAATCCTTAAAATTTGTCAGGCAGTGCACCAAACGATTATTGAATGCATCATTGTGCTTATCCAGAGAATAGCCTTTGTGCGTAGTCTATTGCATGAGGCCGATATTTAGAGCAAGCCTGCCTGCAAATCAATATCCACTGTCACCAAAAGAATGACGCTTCTCTACTGAATACGCCAAATAGAGCAGGGCCAGATAACAATTTGAGACTCCAATTGTTGCTTTAAGTGGGCTAATCCATTTGAGTGTTGTTGGGGTTTTTTGTATTCCAAAGGTTCAAAAGACATGAGCCATAAGCAGACCTCTTAAACAGAGACATTGTTAACTTTAAAGTGTTGGTGGCTTTTGTTATCTCATGTTAGTTATGATTATTGTTATTATTAGAATTATTGCACAATGAATCTCTGTACCTTTTTAATGGGCTTCATGATATGGCTTATTAACTACTAACACAAAGGATTTGGTCAATTCCAACATTATGGATGTGATGCTGGGACTAATAACAAATGAATGGCTCAGTCTCAGGTTGAGCATAAATGAAACCACTCATATATAGTCATATAACCTGCTAGGGGGAGTGTAGACAGCCCACAAAAAAAAGAAATATATTTTCATCATACAGCAACATGCATGTGACATGTAATTATGTCTTTTTTGACATTCTACTCATGCAAATGTTTTTTTTAAGTCACTTACAGAACAATTGTTGTCTGTCACTTGAATGAGGCTTGGCTGAATTGAAAAAGTATAATTATTTTCATAAATACACAATTGAGGAAAAACCTGTATTACGGATGTGACATTATGGCGTTATGGATGTGACACATCTGAAATAAGTGTGTCACATCAGTTACACCTTGTAGAAACTCCATGAGCAAATTAATAGCATGTTGAAATGAAAACATCCATAGAAGGTTTTAGAGTGGTTGAGGCTGCCACCCATCCACACACACACACCCACACACGCCTATAACCCAAACACACACATTTATCCTAAAACATGCCCGCCTTCACACAACTTCTTTTTTTCATGCTGAGGTCGTTTTTGTACAAATGTTTTGTTTAAAACCGAGGTTATGAGGATATAATGTGTTGGAGCAAGATTCTATAACTCATCCAAAACCTCTGTCCACATCACAGATCTGAACCAAATCAAGTTGCTAATAATGGCAGGAACAGTTTGTTTTCAAACATGTTGTCCTCAAGTGTGTCTAGCTTGCATTTCCGGTTGACTGCAAGTGTCAAAATCATGAACCGTAGCCTCAAAAATACTTTCTGCCTTGTTGCTACAGTCATTAACGAGGACTTGCATAAGTTTAATTACACTTGTTACATCCCAGAAATAAAGAGCTATTAGTAGTAGATAAACTAAACTTTTAAGTGTTTTCTTTGACACAAACACTTGAGGCAAAGAATGATTGAGTCTTGTTTTGCATGGGGCTTCGTAATCCACTCAAATGAGAAATTTCTTCAAGAGAATCTCCAGCATCTATTTGTTGTCCTGGAAGGAAATTAGCGTGTATATCAGCTCCCAACTGTGGTGTTGTCCATGTGCGTTCGAAATCACAGCAGGGAACCCCATCATCATCATGGAACTAATATGATTCATGGCTGTTATTATGCCTAATGCATTTTTTTTAAGGGGACAATTTCCCAGCAAAAGTAGAAAAATGTTGAGAATAGAAACAAATCTTCTCTGAATTTTGAATTTTCCATCATGATTAAACAGTTTTGGGAATATTAGAAGTAAAGTACAAGAAATACTGAAAATACTACATACTGCATCAAAACACTGTATTTTTACTCATGCTTCTGACATTAGGCAAGACAGTTGTAGCTTGCTGTAAGAGCCTCTCTAGTGGAGCAGGTTAGTATGCAGCACATGTGAAGGATGATGGTGTTCTCATGCAGTGAAGCACATTAGCCAACCATTGCCTTCCCCCTAGAACTTATTCATATCCCTGCTTTGATTGTTAAATTCATGTCAGGGTGTTGTTTTTTTCACAGAGCTGGGGCCATTTACTTTTAATAAGTTCCCATTCTTCTCAAGAAGACTATGTTATTATTGCTCTCTAGCCGTTGGTGCCAAACTCTGAGGTGGATCATTTGTTTGCTTTTTGGTCAAAGAGTGCAGCAGTTACATGATGTACATAGCATAGATTGTACCACAGGAGGGATGCATGTGAAGTGGAGGGAAGGCAAGTCCCTCCACATTTTATTTGCCGCATTGACTTAGTAGCAGGAAAAGATTGCAACATGAAGGCACAATCCCTTTGAGTGATAGTACCGATACAAAGGTGCTCGTAGTTCTGGGCTGTCAATATCGCCGTGCTCTGCTGAAAGATACGTTCCCCCGTGATGGAGCAGCATGCTCCCGGCTGCTCCTCTTCCTGGGCGGTGGGGCTGTTTCAGGACAGAGTCAGTGAGTAATGCCGCATGCTGGTTCTCATTGCAGCCGATTACTTATCTATTGATTGAAGCCAGCATTGTGCAGATGGATGCCTTTGGAGTGTGACAAGTGCTTTAACAACCCCGAACCTAATGCTCCTTACCGTCACTCTGGGTCCATGTTAAATAATGTCCCATCCCTAAGTCACCGGATTCACTCACGGTCAATCCCAGTAACGGAAAAGGGATCCATCTTGATTGGTTGTCTCCAGGCCAAAAGATCTATGGCCGCAATTACATGTAGCCACTCCTTGCTGCAGCTGGTGAGATGTAATAAATAGCATTAAGGACTGTGAAAATCCTTTAAATACACTTTCCTCCTTCTCTTCCTGCTTGACAGTTAGAAAGAGCAATGAATTCCCAACGACCGTCGGAAGCTGCCTGTGAGAAGCAGAACGCTGTTTCTACTGCTTATCACTTTCACTTAAGCTGCTCAGGAGATTCAGTCACACACGCGCACACACACACACAAACATGCACACACACACACAAGCATGTGCGCACGCACACTCAGACACAAACTAATAATAATATAGTGTCAGTTGTTTTGTTTTTCATACCAGGCAGGGAATAAACCATCAGACTGGTCAGAAAGTTTGCAATTACTGACAGAACTTTTACTGGGTTTGTTTTTTAGATGCTTTCTGAATTTGAAGTGTGATAGTCAACGTTTGTCCTCCTCAGGCTACACTCCACTAAGCTGCCTACTGAGTGGTGGGTTGGGAGAAACAGAGTTTTTGTCAGTGTTGCCTGAGAAACATTATTTTATATTGACTTGATTAGAGAGACACAAAGACACACAAGGTAACAAAACAGTAGCTGACATCCTAACATTCTACGGGAGGAATCAGCAAGACGTGTATTATCAGCTCGGGCGCTTTAACCTCAGAAACATTTCCATGCCAAGGTCATCCACACCCACCACAAGGAGTTTTTCCTGCCTCGATCTTTATCTTTCCCTTTCAGCAGCGCCACAGCCCAAACACCCTATTCCCGAGTCTGCACTTCTGTCACCATTGAATGCTTTTTCACTCCCTCATGTTTATCATTTGATTTCTGATAAAGAAATATTTTGGTTAAGTTGAGATATAACCTGTTGAGTCCTGACACAAAATGATTTTCTTCAATTGGAATCAGGCACTTATGTTTTCCTGCAAGAGATTTTTGCACTTGACCAAACTGTGTGTGTTTTTATAACGGTATTGTATTTCCTCCCATGGTTCTGTTTATTTCTCAATGAAGTAGTCAATTCTGTTCCCATGAAGAAAGGCAAAGAATCTACACTGTTGTGCACTTACTGAACTGGCTTTGAGCTGTTAGCCCTTTATTAAATCTTCTAATTCAAGTATTATTAATTTTCAAACAATTCTTACAGGGATTCGAAGAAGGAGGATATTTTAATCAAACATCAAAGAAGCTCATTTTCATAGAACAACCCTTTGGCGTACAATTCACAATAGGATTTCCACATTGGTTCAGGACGTTATTGCTTTCGTGTCTCATTTGTATTTTTGGAAAGATTCCAATTTCTTTTTCATGCAGTTTTGTCCACTCAAGGGTGCTTTTCATTTGCACTTTACCAAGGCAAACTCCCTCCGAGAGCATGACTTGCCTTCACTTAACCACAAGCTTGAAAATGGCTGGACACCATGGCCTGTCTATAAAAGAATACAGTGCTAACTGAATATCCTGCTGAACTAGACCATTTACCATCTCCACTCTCTCATCTGCCATAGATTCGCCTTGATGATTTCCTGCTGAAAATCAATGATTTACTCACTTTGAGAATAGCAGCTCCTCTGAGGGTGTTGGCTAGGTTCTCCCGGTGGCAATGATTTCAATCAAGAGGCGTGTGAATTCTCAGGCCTTTCAAAATAGAATGGAACACTCTGTAATAAATTGGACAAATAAGTAATTTCTGTGTAGAAGATGGATTTAAATTGATTTGTGTTGCAACCTCTCAGCACACATACATTCCCAGACACATGCTGTCCGCACACAGATGTGCACACACTTACACACTGCAGGTGCAATGCTTGGTGACATTTTGCCTTTGTGATTATATTGGTTGAGAATGCTGAGATATCAAGGCTTTCAGAAAATAAGACTAAGATGGTGTAATATTTTCACATATAGCCATTAACAATTTTGACCTTTACCAACTGCAGAGTATTTGCAGTTGCATTATTTGCAGCTTGAAGATTCAGAGGAAGAGAGAAATGAGGGGTGAGAGCAATAGCACAAGAACTCACTAGCAATCCTCTGGGACTGTAGAAGGTGGGCCGTTAAAAAATATTGTAAAACTGCCAATGATGTCGGAATGGTTTACTGTAAAGGTGCATTGTTTTGCTCAAAATTATTTCTCCCAGGAGCACATTCATTTCCATCTAAACCGTCCTAAATAGAGCACGGTTTGAACGGGCAGATGAGGGAAATGTGATGTCATCACACGGACAGATGTCATTATAACACACTATTAAGACTATTAAGGAACATTGCCAATGTTTTGATCTGTAGGTATTTTAGCCCTTCTTGTATTGATGAGTTAGTTCTTTGGCAGTATCATTTGGTATCCATTTTCCAACCCATTAAACAGTCAGAACAATGACAGTATGACCCATGACTCAAAAACAGTGCTATTGTTTTTTTAAGTGGATGGCCTGACATGTTTGTTTAAAGGCTGCTGAACCACAGCTTCTCTTCATTTGACAGATAAATGATGTCACGATGCTTCAATTGAGCCTTTAAAATCAAGTGCTGCCTGTTTTAATCCCATATTGCCATTCAAATAAGGGTGTGTTATCCTGGAGGGCTAATCTTAAATCGTAACGGCAGCAAGTCTTGTATATGTCTGTAGTATAAAGTAGCTAAAGCCTGGAAGTGTCTTGATTACACTGTTGCCTTCCCTCCCATTGCAAATGGCCTTAATTGTAAAACAGACGTACTATAATAACCAAAGGAACTCTATATCATGTTGTTTTATAGTTAAAATGGGGGCTGGCTGTGATTCCAATTTCTGCCAATTAGGTCATGCAGTCTAAACGGCAGATCTGAGCCTGTAGTCTTTGGCTGTGCAGAAATCTTGTTGCAGGCCTAGTTTTTTATTAATGGAGGGCTTGCTGCTCCTAGCCAGGTGGTAGCAGAGCAGTAATAAATGTGCTCCAATATATCATCCACAGCACATTACAGGGGAGCTGGGGGTGATTATTCATGCCGGCAGGGGCATGAACAGACCTTTCAGGGGTTCAGGGGCTCAAACTTTGAAAAGGGCGTCTCCCTCATCTTTTTCAACAGGGTAGGTATCCCTGCGTCTTTGGTTTTGTTGCCTCCAGTCATCTTGTGGTCATAGTGGTGATATTCACAAGATCAGCCTGGATAATGGAAAATGTGCCACTTTTTCAGCTGATTACTTGATGACTGTGGATTGGATTTTCACATGTATTTATCAAGGTCCTTTGTTTTCATGTACTTAGAGTAATTATACTTGAGTTCTTTAACCTTAATCAGTGTTAAACATCGTAGCATACAATTTGTGGTGTTTGCATTGCATTGTTAACTCGTTGGACTGCGATCATTCAGACAATTTTATTAAGCTTCACGGAATTGTAAATCCTAGAATTAGCTTCTCAGAGAAACTGCTGTAATCAAGACTGCAATTACTTATAATGACTCAACTTTTTCCCCCATCAGCCAGCTTCGTGGACACAATTAAAGCAAGCACTTATACAGTCATTTAGTTCGGAGCTGGGAAGTGACTGTATTGTGAGCAGCAGGATGCAGGGTGAAGGTAGATGGGGTGTATGTTTGGAGCAGCCTGTGTTTATTGTCTGTTTGTGGCTATCAGGGCACACACAGAGACAGATGAGGCACAACAGCTGGCCTTAATGCGTGTTGGGTAGGATCAGCCCAGCCCAGTCACAGCACATCAATAGACCCATACGTTAGCTGACAGAGAGAGCACTAAACTGCGCTCGTCTAGCAGGTGTCATGGGCCCAGCCCAAGCTCAGGTGATAGAAAAATAGGCAATCTGTCTTTCAACGGGAAGGGGGGGGGGGGTTGCCACTGGACATCAGAACCCTGATCCTTCACAACCAAGAACAAGAGGGCTATTTTATACAATGACAAACATTCATAACCTCAACCAGCAGCACTTCCCTGAAATTGCTACAGGGACTGGACAGGTGGTCGCTGTGTTGATTTAACTATATCCAGCCTCAGTGCCGGGTAGAATTTGTCACTTGTGACTGGTCCTCATGGCATAAAGGCGAAATTGTTGCTTTGTATGCTGCAATTTAAGTATATAAACACTATTCTTACACAAGCCTGCCTCTATCTTAGTGACTTGTTTTATTTTAGGTTACCATTTAGGTTTAGGACATCTATTGTACGTTGTCCTGCAGATGACCTTGTATTATTATGTTTTGACCATTATGCTGTAGCTTCTCAGTTCCTTTTGCTGTGCAGTATGGCAGGATATAATCTGACTAAAACCAGTAGGAACATAAACTGTACTGTACTAATCTTGGTATCTGCCTTTGGAAAGTTCCATAATGCTGCAAATATAAAGAAACATAAAAACCTACTGGAGGAAAGAATGAGAGGTGATTATGTCCTCCAAAATGATAATATTTTGTACATAAAAGGTTCAAGCTACAACTCCAAACATATTCAATAGTGGCTTTTACATTCATTCTAGCAAACATTTAATCATTTCGACTAGGTACTACTATATTTGTAGAGTCGACCTGCCTGTGCCATTTTAGCCTGAAAAATTACATTTCTTCAGCTCAGAAATAATGTTGTGGAGGATAATAACCATATAACATTTATTACAGACGTGGGTTTAATTGCCATTTCAAAAAAGTAAATTGCTTTTTTGAAATGTTTTCATCAATTTGGTTTTATCATGGAATTGGGGGAAAAAAATAGGTTATTATTAAAATTTCCCATACTGAATATGAGGAAATAGACACAATCATGGTTTTTATCTGCTGAAACATTTAGACAGCTACTTAAACAATTCAGCAATTTGGTAGCAGATCAGAAAATAATAGTCAACATGAAAAGTGCTATATGTGAAACACTATGCTATCTGAAATATCTTTATCGTGCTCTTTATTGTGTCAGTCCTCCTTTCCTCCTCCTCCATGAGGGTAGCTCATATTTGGCCATAGGGTTAGGGTTATTTTAGGTTGGAAATGAGTTCAGTAAAAATCACGTCAGAATCACTTTATTCATTATGTGCAATAAATGTACTGGGTCTTGGTGACACTGGTGCAGAGACAGCTTCATAGCTCACCGAGAGTCATAGTGCATACTGGCACTCATAGTCCAAGGACAACAGGACCTGAAGTACAGTCGACAGTGGACAATACAGATCACACCACATCTATACATGTCATTTTCCAGTCAGCTATGATGAGGCACATAACTCCACACTACATGTGGGTCGGCAGGACTTTAATTGTTGATTAGTGTTCGCTAATTTATTTGAATGATGCGATCTAACTTTTCTGTGCTCCTTTCCCCCACTGTCTTCAATCATGCCCTCGCGGCACTACCCTGAAAATGACTGGCAGGTGGTCCATTCACATTTTCTATAACATGTGGTGAGGCGGCACCTGGAAGCCACACCATGCCCTGCTCCGTAGGAGGAAGTGTCCCATTATTTTGACTGAAGAGGATTCTTAAAAGGAAAGACGGGAGACAGTGCCTTTAGCAGTGTAAGTGGCTGCCAATGCTAAAAATCCTAAACGGGGAAATAACAAACTGATGAAATGTTGATTCCTACTAAATTGTCATTGAAGCACAATTCACTAGTTGGCTCTGTAGCACGGAGCCCATCAGGGCCTTGACCCTGCCTTGCATTTCAAAGTAGCATTTGAATGGCACTCAATTATCCAAATGACAATGACATGCCCTCAGACTGAGCCTAGTTTGAGTCGAGTTCTCGTGGTAGTTGTGCAGCCAAACAAGAAATGCCCTAACTGCAGGCAGTCACTAGGGCTCTCCTTTTCCATATTGCAATACACATAAGAACAAACCGATATGCTAACTGAATTTTTAAAAAGCTTTGTTATTAATTTAGATAATCATCAACCATTAAAACGACAGCGAAACACCGCTGGTAATTCTTGAATCTTGAATCTATGGATATATTTTTCATGAGGAAAGTGCCTCCTTTCAAATATTTATTGCCAGTCACCTAATGTTTTGCTATTGTTCATGTACGTTATTGGGTAGGATGTGAAAGCCATTTCTGTCTCTGTAATGTGGAGCCTGGGCATCAAGGCTCTTTTATGGAGTTGGGAAGGCAAGGAGAGAGGAAAAACTCACACCGGCCATTGTTCTCATTGTTGAGGAATTTAGGAGAAAGGACTACTATGCTCAACTTGGACAACAAAGCAAAAGTGCTGAATTTGTTCTAATTTTGTTCACACCATATGGACGACGTATTGAAAGTCACAAATCATTATGGGGAAATCTCAAAGACATCTCCATGGCAGGAATATGTGTATTGTGCGTGAGGCCGTAACCCTCTTACCTCTGTAGGTATGAGTGAGCGGAAAAAATATACCTAACCATTGTGATGGCAAATTACATTTTCCTTGGTATTGCTGGAGCCTGCTTCAACCTGGCCTCTGTTTCCCCATTGCACCAAAGACTTTTTTGTATTCAGAGTGTTTCAGCGACTTATAAATATTGTATTCTACACTTACAATGTGTTCTGGCTGTGAACCGATGTAGGCGTACTGCGAACTCTTAATCGGCTAGAGAGAAAGACTCATTCATGCTGATGAGGTAGACGAGAGGCCCCCTAACGACTTAAGCAGAATGACTGTGATGCAGATGCTGAGGGAGACATCCCACAAGCATAGTCACTGTGTTTTTTGTATTTTGTCAATTTCTACTTAAAGCTGAATTATGTCACTTTTTTTAAAGTAAAAATACAAGCGCCTTATCAGCCTAGTTCATGTGGGGTGTCACACGGGGCTGCGGCAGAGAAGAAGGCCCCTCCCCCTTCATTGAGCCGCTGTTGATTCGCTCAATTCACCCCATTGAAGTTTTGGAGTCGAGTAGGTACACTGGCAGGAAAGTTTTCTCCGAGCACAGGAAGTAATGAATCGAAACTTGTGAGCCGAACGCACACAGCTCCCAAACAGCAGTGAGCGAGCTAGCGCTACTGAAAGCCGAGGGTGTTGAAGTCTTCAAAAATACAAACAGTTACCTCTCGCTACCACTTAGGGCCGCCAACAACTAAATGACAGAAAGTTACATAGTGCAGGTTTAATTGAACATGGGAAACAGTATGACATCCCACCATCCTCAGTATGTTTGTCTGTTACTGATGCTGAATTTTGCCCAGTGAACAATTTTCAATTTTGGCATGATTGATAAAAAGCCCACTGTACTACATCAGGATGGACGTTTCAGACAAAGCAAATGTCATTTTAGTTTACTACATAACTGAAACACTGTCAGTTTTAATTACCTTGAGTAGTCTCATGAGAAGTAGACTGATCTAAGAAGTGTGGAGAAAAAACTTGAATGGTAACAAATAAATCAATGTTAGAAATATGCTGCACTGAACAATCTATATTGCATCAGTACTGTACCTTTTTAGATGGTTTGTGCTTTGCCATGCAATTTCACTGTTCTGCCAAAATGCTAGACTTGTTTCACTTGAAAGAGAAAGAAAGATTACATCTGAGGTCCAACCACAGTAAATCCTCATGAACAATGCCAGCTTAGAAGGAGATGTAGCCAACTAGTTGAGCAGTTAATACTGCCAACCACAAACACAACTGTAAATTACTTCACACATTTTTCAATCACTTTGGCAGCCATTTCTTTCCCAATAGGTTTATGGTGTTCTTTTTGAGAAACCATACTATTGGGCAACTTAAATTGTGCAGTTGTCATAAATTACCCACCAAAAACAAATTAGAAAACAAATTAGAAAT
>OOFE01013037.1:31369-49416 GCA_900323365.1 Monocentris japonica | reverse complement strand
TCACATTTGATAAAAGTTTCCACCAAAGAACAGGAAACGTCCAGATCCAGAACCCATATAATATATATAAGTATTGAGATTTTAGGTGTTTTACAAATACTGAGTATTTGTATCTCAGGGTGAGTGCATATTTTCTTGTACATGTTGCATGCATTCTTGCAACCCTACTTCTGTCCTTGAACCCTACATCTAGTGTAGTAACTAGAGTTACTAGTTTAGTAACTCGTGTTACTAGATGATGCTTAATTCTGCAGGTTATTATTACCTTACAATTTGTGATGTGTTTGTTCTCTGTTGTATTTATGTGTATATGATCCTTTAAGCCTAGATGTAAATACTAACTAGTAGTATGGGTCAGGGTGAGGGTTAGTGAGCAGGGCAGCCAGAGGCCTACATCTCGATGGTCTGTCCTGCTGCACCTCGTGCCAGTCTCCTCCATTGTTAGTAGGCTGCCAATTATGAGCTAAGCTCTTGAGCGGTTTTACTCCAGCCACAACACATTGATACACATATTATCTTGTCAGACAATAGCCAAGGCTTCAATTTGGAAAGTATAGCGTGCAGCTCTTATTAATATAGACATACGGCTATTGATTTAAACTCCCTTAAGGTTGGATTTTAATATTACTAAAGTAGTCCTTTGGAGGCAGTTGGGTTCCTTTCCAGTGGCCTTCGGCTCCCCTTACTCCCTCCTTTAGGACTAAATCACATCTATTTGAACTGAGCTATGGCATTCGTCATGAAGCAAATGTTGGGTGATAAGTTAAAGAATATGACCGGTGGAGGTGGTGAAGAAGACGGTAAGGCAGGAGCAAATGGAAAGGAAACGCCGGAGTCCAAAGGCATGTCCAGGGAGGAGTTTGAGGAGTATCAGAGGCAACTGGTGGAAGAGAAGTGAGTAAGCAGATACGTACTCATAATACATCCTCATAGCAAGACTGAAACAAACAAAGACAAAGAAAGAAATCAGTCTACTTCGTGATGACATATCTATACTAGAAACCGAAGCTCTAAAACAATGTATGAAATACCTACAAATGTAAGTGCATGTAACTTACATTGAACCAGTTTAAAAGATAGATAACTCTATAGCATTGTGTAAATATCTTTTGTAGATTTAAGTGAATAAAATGATTGTGGGCATGTTCATTGCTGTATGCTCGGTTACAGTGGCAAGCCATCACATAGAGAAAGTGATATGACCTACATAGACAACAATTGGGGATTAGCAAGTGTGATTAGCCTTAAAGTAGCTCCCATGACATATTTGTCTCTAAAGCACTTCTCACACAGACGTAAACCAAGCAGAAAGTATCAAACCTCCCTAGGATGCAGGAGAGAATAAAGTACACTATAAAAAAAGAGAATCCAAACAACTTGCATCATGCAGTTCAGTCAACTAATTTATTGTCTTCCTTTGAAAATGTAACTGTTTCAGTGGTTGAAAGAACTCATCAAGTATCCACTGACATAAGCAAGTCACAGATCAAGTTTAAATAACATGCAGTGGAATGAAACCACTTCACATGCTGTATAAAGTCTGCTTTGTAACAACTAAAAATCTAATTAAAGGTAACATACTTTTAATGAGTTTGAAGACAAAGAAATACACCTGCAAGTTTCAGTCGTTGTGGCAGGATGACTTTTTACACACGATGCAGATGCAGTTTTGGTTTTATATGTTCATTGTTATTTTGCACATAAAAAGTCACCACAATTCGAAAATCTCCGTATTTCTGAACTCCCAAGGTTGGCAAGTATGTAGGTAACGCCTTTGCCACTTCAGGACAATATAATGAGCAGTGTTGGGCTCGTTACTCAAAAAAATGTAATATATCCCTCTTTACTCATTACTCATTTCAAAAGTAATGCTATTACTTTACTTATTACTCCTTGTGAGAAGAAATTTGTTAAACTACTCATTATATTACTTTTCCTTTTCCTTACTTTCCCACCTCCCCTAAATGTCCATCCATCTTTAACCCAAGCTAGCTAGCTAGTGCAGTGTGTGGCAACGTGTCCTTTAGAGATTCTTGGTTCATTAAACTTAAATGTGATATGAAGGGGTGATAACAAAAGTAACTTCTCCGATTGGTAACTGTAATATTATTACTGAAATTCAAATAGTAAATCGTTTCACTAGTCTTTACTGAGGAAAGTAATTATATTACTGTAAGCGTTTCCGCCCAACGCTGAAAATGAGTCACAGAAAGTTTAGCCACTCAGGAAATGTGTTTGATAGTCAATTTAGTTTACTTTTCTGTGATTGATAACTTACCTGACATTATCTGAATTTTCCTTCTGCACCAATTATATACAAACACTGTTTGACCTCGGTCTGACATAGTCTCACAAGTATACGTGTGTGACAGTGTGTTGCATGGGCTGTGCATGAACTCGAGTGGCTACCTGTGACGTGCGTGTGACATCAGTGGAAGGGAGCACGGCTTAGAAGGTAGCTTTAGGTGGGGGTTTATTTTCCTTGGGGCTCAAATTAGCCTGAGAAGCAGATTAGGCTCTGCAAAAACTGTGTATCAGGAAGCCACTATTAAGCACATCCCTTAGCCAGCGCACTTTAAAAAAACAACTATTTAAGCACCTTGTAATCTCAAGTAATTCTGACATGTTGGGCATTTTCAATTAAGTCAATACATGAATTTGAAGTTAGCATCTCATTGTCCATGTAGAAGTATGCCAGCTCAACTTCAGTATCTCAGTCAGATGAACTCTATAGCTACAATTAAAAGATGAATAAGGAAGCACTCAGTTGATTTTAAGCTTTAATATTTTCAGGGTACCTAATTAGTTCATTAAAAGTTAGATGGTGTAAATTTTCAATCACAATCTAACATTGAATGGGAACTTTTACTGACTGATATCTGAAATACCAACGCATGATCATTGTAGATCACTACAAGTAATGAAGAATTTACAGTATGTCAAAATTAGGGATTGCACATTAGAACGCATTAACTAGTTGACTGAACTAATTTAGATAAGCCACAAGACTCCGCCTCAATTTCAATTTCAATTGCTAGCTGTGTCACAGTTTAAGTAAATCCACAAAAACCCAACACTGATATTGGTTTGTGACTTTACTGCACTGCAGCATCACACACTGGGAACTATTGTATTGCATTGAACTTATAATGTAAAAACTCAAATGGGATGGTCTAATGAAGCACAGTAAATGCTGATACCTTTTTCATATTAATACAATAGCTGGCACAGAGGATTAAGGGGAGGATTAAGGCCAAAATATCAAGCCAAGTTTCTGTGCCAAGTTGCAACTCTTGGTGCAGTTAATCTGATAACAGTGGCCTGACCCTCAGGCCCCCACCCTTAAATAGACATGGGTCAAATTCAGTGGCAATGTGGAGATTGCCCTATAGTAGTGAAGATGACGGTTACAGTTAAGAAGAAGTGGGCTTATGAGACGAATGACGTTAGTTCCAGACCGGATGGTTAAATACGGATGAAGGAAGTGAATAAATAACACTCTCCTCTCTCTCAAGAGCTACTGCTGAAGTGCCCTTGAGATAAAGGTACTCAACCCTCAACTGCTCCAGTGGAGCTGCTGACAGTACAGTAGTAGTCCGGTGGTCTGATTTAGAAAAGTTAGAAAAGCTTCAAAGTTGACCTTTAATTATAGCGCCCCAATCAACCTAACCAATGATTGTTTAAAATCCCATAACAGTGCCAAAATGCGTATAGAGGTGTGATGTGTTAATCAAACATTTGTCTAGGTTATTTATTTTATGCACTGGCTGTAAATGTGCTGACAGTCCTTCAAGCGTTTGTGGGATGGGGACCAGTAAAAAGTTGTAGTTCTGCTTAACTGCCGACCCTGAAATTTTGCAAATCCCTTTAGCAGACACTGTTGGGACGCACATGGATTACAAATAAACTAGAACATAGAATTGCTATATTTGAGGTGCAATTGATTCTGCTCATATTCATTATTTGTAAAATCTTCACTGTAAATGACAAAGAAAGAACACACCAAGTATTTCAAGTATTACATTCCCAGGTCAGGCCTTAAGTGAAAATCCACCTTAAAAAGACTCTTAAGCTCAAACTTAGAGATGAGCTAACCTTGGCTTTATTCTGGGATGTCATCAAGAGACCCTCCACTGACACTGGCATGGAGACTGATTGTGTTAACGTTCAAGAAACTACAGCGGCAATGTCCAGCAGTTTGGTCTATCATTCTCAAGCAAGCCCTAGGCTTGTCTCATGATGGCAAAAGAATCTTGAATCTTGGTTTCTATCATAAAAGACATTTGTTCATGATCGTATATCTAGATTGAGTTGTCCAAGAACATATAATAAACATGAATTTATTTTAAGGATGTACATTACCTTTAAAATAAGAAATTATAGTACACTAGTTGGACTAGTCGATTGGTCTAATAAGATTGTGTTTGTTTGAAAGGGTAGATATGATCTCATTGATTTAGATCAGCCCTCCTGGTGTGAAATGTTTTCCCTAGCTAACAACATTACTGTAATGTGATAATGCTGCTGATAATAAGACACTGACCTTTCTGGAAAGCTTTACCCAGCCAGCTGCTCCCTTGTTTAGCCTTTAACCTCTTAATGCATTGTCCTTCTGTTAGGGGTTACTGGAAAGAGGCAAAGTGAACACAGATTAAGTCGAGATATGGGACAAATCCAAACCTGCCACTCAATTCATATAGTAAATTTATTCTATTTAAATTGCCATATGAATGATGTCTTGAAATCTCACTTTCCTAAGACTGAATGATTGTGGACTCATCTAAAGTTCAGGTTTTGCTGCATTGTTGCACGTATAAGATTCACACTCCAAATAATTTGGATTGACTAGATTGCACAGCAACTGTGGACTGTTAAAACCAAAACCATGAATTGTATTGTTTCTGCCACTGATCAACCATGTGTCTTCTGCAGGATTCAACGTGATAAGGAGTTTGCCACAAAGAAGGCCGAGAGAGCCAATCTAAGGGTTGCACTGAGGGATAAATACCGACTTCCAGAAGTAAGGAGACATATGAATGTACAGTCACTTAAAGGACTACACCGACTTTTGGGGAATTTGGCCCATTGGTCACCTTACCCAATATGTATTGAGAGGATTGGCACCAAAATCATCTCTGTGAGTCTGGTAGATAGCGCTGTCTGAGGTGAATGCTAACGCTTTAGCATACAGTATGTTAAGAAACTGAAGGCGATTAGCAGTATCCTAAAAGTGAGAAAATGAGAACTTGTAGCAGCTCTAAGGCTGGATGGTTAGTTATTTTAATGGCACGTGTCTAAACCTGCCTAGCGGATTGAGAAACTAAACTCTCTTCCCGCGAGACTTTGAGCGCAGCTTTTGTTGACACAAGAAGTGAGAAGTTATCCGGAGGTTTCGTGATGTTCATGTTCATAATGAACTTCACTAATGAAGATTGAGATTTTGTTTTCAGAAGTTATGAATCTACATTCCATTTAATAAAAACCAATGCCGACTTTGTATCACTCAATGGTCTATCTTCATTCTTTTGTTAATGCTAATCACCTATGATTACTAAACATACTCTATGCTAGCATGTTAGCATGCCGGATAACGCTATCACAGAACAGAAATGATTTTGGGGCCTGGCCTCTTGTCACATATTGGGTAAGTTGACCAAAGTACCAAAGGCTGTAGTCCTTTAATGATCCCTCATTTCACATCCATTTATTTGCAAGTAAAAATTAAAGATTTCTCTTCCCAATTTTCTCTTCCAAGGATTTCATTTTCAGCACTATACTATATATCCATTTTGGAAAAATGGATATGCTGAGCAGTCTCATTTCTTTTTCCTCACAATCCTGTTAATTTTCATTGTTTTAAGTAGAAAAGTCATGTAGAGAAGTCTAGAGAAGTCTGTGTGCATACTCCTCCTCCTCCAGACTGATCAACCTACAAATGAGACTTGCAGAAAGTAGAATTGAATGTTTTGACCCAGTATTTCAGCATGTTTCAAAAGACAAAACATTTCTTCTAGTCATTAACTTCTGGTTGTGATATTCTTCAATTTTTCAAAGATCAAATGAGTGTTGCCTTTGTGCCTTTTTGCATTTTTTGTCACAGAGTGCTCAGGATGATGCAACAGTTCAAATGGCTGGAGAGGACATTGACCTCCCGGAGGACCTCGCAAAGATGGTGGAAGAAGATGAGGAAGAGGAGGAGACCAATGATTCATTTCTCGGGAAACTTCAAAACATGGATGTGGATGCACTGAAAACCAAAGCCCAGGTCACAATCACAGAGATGAAGCAGACTGCCGAGGAGAAGTGTACTGTCATGTGAATGACCTAAAGATGTCTTATGCTGTTCTACTTCTGATCATATGAACTGAAGTCTCAGGCCATTTGGAATGAATTCATTTGAAATCTGCTAATGATTTTAATCCTGCAAGATCCATCAGGTTTTACAATTGTCTTTCCAAAATTTTTCCCCCTTGCATAAGAACTCATAAGCTGTACTATACAGTAAGAAAACCCTGGTTTGAAAAGTGAAAGAATTTTGAATTTTATATCTGCATGTATAAAACATATTAAATAAACTGTCTTTGAATAAGAACTGATCCTGTTTTGTGATTCAGCTTTGTTTTAAAGGTAAAGGCTTTCCAGTTCACCGATCCTAGCTCTATAGTCTGAGGAGAATTAGACTTTAAGTGAAGGAAGCGTCAACCGTGGGTCAACCGAGGCCTGGTTGCACAAGGAAGGGCCTAATCTGGGCTAAATGGAGGCTAAGGGTTAACGCCTTGATGGCTGTTGTGACAAACCAAAAGATTAAAAGATAAAGTACCTAAATGTTTCAAAGGGTTTTGTCTTTCCTAATGAGGCCAAAAGCATGGGATTAAATGATAATCAAACAAACTGGATGGGGTCTATGGTCTAGTAACTCAGTTGACTTCGTTGACAGCTGAAGACATCACAAAAACTGGATGTGGTTCATCTGTGCACCTTGATTAGCAGGGGTTCACATTTGAATGGTTTTTAAGTTGTCAATAACAATCCCGGAATATAATAGTAGATAAGTATCTTAATGGGATGGGTACACAGTTTTTGCCCTGTTACCTGTTTGCACACTCTGTTGTGTCACACTAGATATACAGTAGTTACACTTTTTCTGCAGGATAAAGGGAAATCAGCTCGATTTATTTTATTTTTGCTGAAAAATCTTTTCGGATTTTTTCTACTCCAACTGTATGAGACACTGTACATTGAAGTTTTGAAGTTTTGAAAAATGATAGAACACTTCAAATCATGAAAAGGAAAAAAATAATGATATTGTACATTCGTGCATGTCTGGGAAACACAACAACAGAGCTCACATGAGGCCAGATTATTTCAGGATGTGGGTCACCCAAAATGATCAAAACACAAAGAGGATTGAACCAGATATCAGTGAGTACACCTAGTGCTGTACAATCTGTAGAGACAGCTATTCTCTGTAACTTTAGCTCGGGTTGATCACATGACAAGTCTCTCAGCCTTTTACCCTCCCTTTCCATCATCTCCCTGTCATCCCCCTGCTGCTCCCCATCCCCCTTTCCCCCTGTAAGCTGACACAGCGCCTTTAAACGTTAGCTGCTTTCTTCCTAATAGGATCTCTGGGACTTAAATTGTCATCTGATAAAACTAAGCAGCTTGATAGCTATGCAGCACCCTCTTAACCAATTTGTACTCAATTAGGATAATAGGGAAACAAGCAAAGAGGGACAGCCTTAATATATTAACGTGATAAAATGATTATCAATTTCCCTCACCTATGTTGTCAAGTTACTTCATTTAAGACTTAGGAGGTATCAGGTCCATGCAGTGGGTCTCACATGCATTTTAGCCATTGATCAACCGGACCAGTAAAGGATGTCAGTGTTATTTAAATTTGACCTGAATGTGTGTTCATGTGAAAAATGATGCATCTACAGCATACTTGGCATTTCCAAATACAGATCTAAAAATGGTGTCAACTGCAGTGGCTATGCTCTTTCAGTTTGGAGGATATCATTTTAGAGCAAGCTTTTCCAGAACCGGGAAACAAAGTCATATGCATTTATTCTCTCTTGAGAATCAATATTAAACCTGACACGGTTTCTAAAAAATGCACTTCATGTCAGGTCTTAAAATGCTTTAACCCACAATATTCACAGTGAGGATTGTATAGGTCTTTGTAATCTGTTGTAATCTGGCAGTACCAAGTCTGTATGTAATATACTGGGCAGAAATCCAAAAATGAGGTAAGGCTTTTGAGTTTTTCTTATGATTTTCTATTTTTTAGATAAAAATCTAAAATTATACCAGTCCATTATGAATTGATTAATAAATCGATTCATGAAGAAAGAATGTGTTTTTGTCCTTTCCTTATAGGCTGACAACAGAGGAAGATGGCTGTGCAAAGCTCCCTGCCTGCCTGACTTTCATTACAGTCACCATATGGCCGCAACCTTCTTTATGGCAAAGCCCTGCTATAGGTGCACCTTTTAAGTCGTTCATTTTATTCTGCTGGCAACAAAGCTCATCACACACAGACAAAAGTAATGGGCTTTGCAGTCTGTGCTTTCATGCAACAACTCTAACAACCAAGAAAGGACGGGCAGCCAAAGCCACTTAACCCACAGCCATCTAGCTCTTTGCACACATTGGTAATGGGGCCTCGTATGACTTTAAACTTGTTAGCATTTACCAGGGAAGTTCATTTGGCATGGACAAATCTTGCAGCGAGATCTGAAGTTTCTACACACCTCCCTGACTCCCTGAAGATGGAAGGGACCTTTATTTCCAAAGTCATTTTCATAATAAGTGTCAAAATGTATTTGAAAATGGTTTCAATTGTTCAAATATGCTCTTGATTTACCTTGGCTGGCGCTGACATTTGAGGCACACATCACTTTCAAAGGCACACATCACTTTCAAAACAATTATTATTTGAATCGTATTTTTGTTGTATGAAATGCACATGAATCGACAACTTGAGAACATATGAAGAGATACTTAAAGAGTGAAAATTATTATCAAAATGATGATTGTACACCAATTTTTGGACTTTCTGTTTGGAGTGCAAATAACTACTAAATTTATCTTCAGATAGATGAGGTGAGGTCAGAGGAAATCTCTAGTGAAGTCTTTAGGCTCATTAAGGATAGGGTTGATCTCTGTGACACCAACTGTAGCTGCCACAGCTTTGGATGTGCCAGCTGGCAAAGGAGAAACCTACAGACTACAGGATATAATGCCCCCAACGCCCAAGAGGCTGAGCAGTTATAGCAACATTATTCATCTAATGTTTCTCCAGGTGTATTTCCTCTTTGAAACAGATGCAATTTATTATGTGTCACAGTTTCATTTGGAACATTTTGATCAAGTAATAAAGTTCAACATTCAGTCTTGGCTACTAGTTGACTGAGTTTGACTTAATTAGACTGAACGGAGCAATATTACTTATTACTTTTCTCCTCTAGACCGGTACTTTAACTATTTCAAATAGCATTCATCTAATGTAGCACTAATCACAGTAACTCTTAAAATAATCTCTGAAATCAGGAAATCATTGAAACCATTGCTTATTCCCCCTCCCACAAATGAAGGTAAATAAAAATTGCATTGAACAATATGTGGTTCACTGCTGTTTTTATTGTAGCCTCCCACTCCAAATGTGAAGATGCTCATCGAGAAGGACCTGTTTGAATAAAGCTGTTTTATGAATACAAGTCTGTGTGTAGACATTCTAGTTAAAGTCCATCTCTGTGTCTTTTCTCCCTTACATTGTCTATAATGAAGGGATTAACGAAAACTCTGAGTACGAGCCTTTATCTTTCAGACAATAGCTTTTTTGAAAGAAAGTTTTGTCAAGGCTTCATTAGCAATGGCCTCCCTCTGTGGTCTGAATGCAGGGCACATTTGGAGCAATTACTTGACCAGAAAACAACTGTCAGTCATTCTTAAAGGGGAAGGATTCCAATTAATAAACCTCTTAAACCCTTTGGTTTTACTACCATTCCCTGCAAGCTTTGGTGTCCTGTGTGGTTAAGGAGAGTTTTGTCAGGAGAGAAAGACATTCCATGTGCTTGTTGCACAGGACTCCGATAGTAGTTCCTTTGCTCACTTGTGTGCAGGGGATTTAAAGGATTTAACAGGGAGTAGCAAGTGCCTACAGTAGATATCGGAAGTGTCATTTGTCTACTTATGGGCTAGAGAGCCAACATGTGCACAGCCTAGCCTGTGATAGAAACCTGAAGGGGGGTAAGATAACTTTATTTACTTTACCTACAGTGCATTTAGTCAGTTATAACCATTTCCTGTATGAATTATTTGTTTTTTAGTTGGTGTACTTATAGAAACTGGGGTTGTAGATTGATAATCTTTAACAAAGTGAAAAAATGCAGTTGTACAAATTGAAAATAAGTACATCAAAAGTTGAGGTGAGTCTTTTCTACACTGAACAGTTAGATTCACACACTAAATGTGGTCATATGCATTGATCATTGCATTGAGCTGTGTTTGTATGCAATGCAAAGATTTTTAATCATTAACTCTTTAATTCTAGTTGATCAAATTTTTTCCTTGAAAAAACTTTCAAAAAGTCTGGCTCAATTTGTTGACAGATGGCCTGCTTGTGGTCAATACACATGGCAGTTTATGATGGGGCTTATCCAACATTATAGCATTACTTAATGGTTTCCTTGTAATAAAATAACATGTAAGGGATGGAATGGCATTCACAAGCCTGCATGGCAATGCGTATCTCATCTTGACAATCTTTTTCAAGAGTTTTCTCATGTTTTTCTCTTTTTCCTCACTTCTCTTTGCAGACAATAATTTAAGTCTCTTTCTGTTGGCTCTACTTTCTCTTTTGTGGAAACAATATATTCCACCCCAATGAAGTGATCCTGGAAGAATACGGCCCTTTGACTCGGCCTCGCATCAAGCTGTTCCATCGCATGTGTAGAGGGACCACTGCTCTGTAGGACGACTGCTCTACCTCGTCTCACGTGGTGGCATTTATTTTTGACAAGGAAGAGAGAGAGTGTCTCCAAGGGCTCGGATGCATTTGTCAATGGATGCACTGGGAATTGTGGACGATGGTTGCCTGGACAACTATGACATGGGTAAAGGCGCAGGGTCGAGTGCTGGAGGACGGGTCCACAGCATCGATGTTATACTTGGATTCAGTAAAGACCAGGACCCATTACTCCAACCAGTTGGAGATGACGAGACCCACAAGGCCAATGGAGAGAACCTAGAGGACCCTGAGAAGCAGGTTGCCTCTGACCCCTATGGACACCTTCCAGGCTTGGGTGACAGCTCACAACACTCTTCCTACCATGGTGAGTCTTGCATTGAAATGACAGTGATGTGAAATATGACTGA
Organism: Monocentris japonica; assembly: GCA_900323365.1. Lineage (NCBI taxonomy): Eukaryota > Metazoa > Chordata > Actinopteri > Trachichthyiformes > Monocentridae > Monocentris > Monocentris japonica. The sequence continues at coordinate 38,031 of OOFE01013037.1, read as the reverse complement.
CCAGAACACAAAGGAACAATTTGGTCAGTATAAAGTTACAGACTCGCCCCATTTCACTTTATTTCCTTTACAGAGTTTGTGTATCATTTCCTGATTTTCCAAATTAATTACAATACATGCCTCATCTCTGGTAAAGCACACTTTCATGTAACCGGACACTTGTTCTCCCATTCAGAGTACAGCCATAGAAATATTGAGACCAGCCAAGGAAAGGCTGGATTGATAATGTTCGCTTTGTTAGCGAGCGTCCTGGCTTGTGGTTAAGCAGTGAGTTAACTTAGTCTGTAGCCAGCTGTTGAGCTCGAGAGCAACCTTGTTACCTCAACTAAACTTCAATGCTTCAAACTAGAGATGTTACATTTGAAAATGTTGTTTGATATGTACTTCTGAAACTTTGCTGTGATGTAAATAAAGCCTCAGATATCATACTCACACCCAACATGCTCTGAACATGCTAATGTTCTGTAACTTATATTGTATTCTTTGAAAGAAATTAGGAAAAAAAAATTACATTTTGTTCAAGTTAAAGCCTCATTATGTAGTTATTTTTCTAACAAAAGTATCACTTTTGTATCAACTTGTACCATGTTATACAAAGCCCTATGGTGTTCTCTGTGGCTGCTGAATTCTGTCTGTGGTAGCAACTTCATATTTTCTTTTTCTAGCATTTCTTGCTTGCATGGTGTTGAACTGACTCAATATAGCTGCAATGACATGTCTGATTTTGAACAGTTAGCAAAGTGCTACACTTTTTACAACCTAAAAACAGTGTAATTGATTTTTGCATGGGCTGCAATTCTAGCAAAAAGCTAAAAACAATATGATTAGGGTGGTGCAACATCCTGCATACCTGCCAACCCCAAAGGCCTCTCGGTAGCCATTACCGAATGTTGCATGGCCTACTGTTTTGAGTCAACATCATAGATTCATCATAGATAATAGAGCATGTCTTTCTGACTATACTTCATCTGCTCCAGAGTTCTGTTTAACAGTAGAAAATGACGGCAAATGTCAGTACATTGCCATAGCTACTTGACAGCTTACATGGCTGATGGCTGGTTGAACCATTTGCATAGTTGGACTTTCAATCCATTAGATTAGATGAAACTTTAATGATCCCTGTGGGGAAACTTGGCCTATTTATCTGTTTGAGACCCTCCAGGAATTTATGATTTTATGACTGCAAGATTTTCTCAATTTGCTCTCTAGATATGAACTTTATGATTTTGATGCAGCCGAGACTAGCATATTTAGCCTGCATAAAGTACATTCCCCTATAAAGCCCTGGGCACCAACAAAATGCCTGGAACTAGTATACAGATATGAGAAATGTGTAGAAGCCAAAGAATAGTTCCTGGGCAGTCTAGAGACTTATATCTTCAAGAAAATTTATCAGATCTGATTTCAAGTTTAATCCTCAGTTGACCATACAACATCCAAAGTTAACAAGGTTGATGGGATAATGCTGATGCTGAAAAACACTGTAATCGTAAAACTGGTTTTAATTTATTCAGGAAAGAAACACTATTGGCTGCAATTCTTGTTCGGCATAGAAAGGTATTGTGTCATTCATTTCCCAATCAGGGCATAAATGGGACCTTCAAAACAATCTTTCAATGTTACAATGACTACCTGGACGACACCTGCTTTTGCTGCTTGGCATCATTATTCCAAGCCAATGGTCTGATGAATCTTGCCTAAAACAATTTGGCATGATTCATGAGCTTTGGTTCACCACACACATGGCTCGCTTGCACTCCATCCATCTATTTCTTATAGACAATCTGGACTGTGACTGTTTACTTGGCCTGTGCCGAAGCCAAGTAAAGTCCCTTGTTAGATTAGAGGAGGCGGGGACTTGCAGGTTTAACCGGTAGCATCTGTCCTTATGGGATTACTGCAAGGGAGGAATTCAGTGAAAGACGTGATGTCATTGGGCAGGCCAGCCCCCTTGAGTTCACATCTAAGTTCACCTCCGTAGCCCTCAATGTGTTAACAGTGTAAACGACATCAATGAATAGGCTTTACATTACATTACAGTCATTTAGCAGACGCTTTTATCCAAAGCGACTTAAAATAAGTGCATTCAACGGTTCATTGTTTAGTGCATTCAACTGTTCATTGGCTTTGTATTGTAAAAAGTGAAGATGAGAATTCACCTTTTGATAGTTTAGTTCATCGGACAATTTTTTAAATATGTTTTTAAAACTTACATGCATCTGAAAATGATCAACGATAACACAAAAATAAAAACGCTTTCTACAGTGGTGCTTTGTCTTAAAACTAGAGAAAAGGACAGAGACAACTCAAAGTACATTAAGAAAATTGATTCATGACTAAAACTGGCAAAACGCTATTTCCTGATCTTCACCGAAAATGATCTGTCTGGTGTGAAGTTGTTCCGCTGCTGAGCTCCAGAGTTGCCTAGTCAGAAGTGTAGAAGGCCAGGTCTTTTAGGTTTTATAGTTGTGACCATCTCCTGCTTGAATTAAATAAAGTAGCAGGAGGCCCTGTAGTTGGCAATGCTGTGGACAATGAACCATGCTAAGTCTGGTTGGCACCACTCCGACCTCGACTGGAAAGGGAGGTACTCTACATCTTTCCAGTTTAGTAAAAGACAGACATCGCACCACTAACACCAACTCTCTGGTCTGTGGCAACTAGTCCTTTTTACAGAGGCTCTTAGTGATTCTCCTGGGGCCAACACCTACCATGACACTAACCCTTTCTGTGACACCTAAAGCTTTTCCGCCATAGACAGGCCCTTGTACCAAGATTGACTGGTATATTTAGAAATGCACCGAGCAAAGTTGAATGCTAATAAAACTTTCCCTTTGCGGTTAGAAGCCTGTTGCACCACTTAAACTTGAGCTCAAATGTAGGCTAGTTTGAGCATAAATTCTCACTGAGTCCAAGTTTATGCATTACTAAGAATGAACAGTTTCGCCTGCTGAAATAGTTCCAACGTAGCCATAACTTACAACTTAAAACGTACTCCTACTCACGCTAGCTGGAAGGTCTTCAGTGAAATAGCCGTTGGCATGGCGCGTCGATTTGATGGATGGGGAAACTTGCTGGAGGACCCCCATGACATTAGATTATTGAACTTTTGAAGAACCGAACAATTTTAGCTAGCTTACAATGAATTAAACAATGTTTTTCCACCCTGTTAGTGATGTGGACAATTAAATCTGCCTATGTAGCTGATGAAATTAAACCATTTGATGTCACTATTATTGTCTGTGTCAATTAAGTCTGGTGGTATGCATTGATTTACTGCTGAATTTACTGGTTGCCTGTCTAACCCTGAACTAACTAGGCTTATCCTCTTTTGCTCCTGTGTAAATTAGTAGACCTTACACCCTAACTTACCATCCAACACACACTCAGCTGGTGCAACAGGCTGCAAGAACCTTGACTGCTCTACTCACCCCGTCCCCCAGGCTGTCTTGAAGAGTGTAGCCTCAACTAGTGCTCAGTTAGCTCCACCCTACTCTGCCCTCAGTCCCGTGGCTTTACTCAGCCTCGGTGATCCAAATACGATTTGCCAAGATATAAGCTTTTTTACGTTACACACACTCTGTGCAGATTGAACCCACAACCCTGAGACTGAGAGTCTCATGGTCTACTGACTGAGCCGTCCAGGCCAAAATTTGCCAAAGTTTAAGGATAGCCTATTGTCTTTAAACCAATTACTTAACCGTAAAAAAATTAGAGATCTGAATAAATATTTAGCAGTCATTCCAAGTAAAGTACTTTTAATATTTCTAATATTTATGTGTATCCTCTTTGTCGTTTCTTCATTTTAGAATCAGACCTTTTCTCCAGTGATAAGTGTGACGGGGAGATAAGCAACCTGCAAAACGAGGTGGATGATAATGAGAGGTCTCCGGAGCCTGCTAAAGAGGAAGACCATCCTAAGAAGAAGCACAGGAGGAATCGCACCACCTTCACCACATATCAGCTCCATGAGCTGGAGCGGGCTTTTGAGAAGTCCCACTACCCAGACGTCTACAGTCGTGAGGAGTTGGCCATGAAGGTCAACCTGCCGGAGGTCCGTGTTCAGGTATGGACTCTCTCATTGACTAATGGGTGGCATGGAGACCTAGTGGTTAAAGAGCCTGTCTTGTCCAGAGAGTCACAGGTTCAATCCCTGTAACTTTGTAGGCCTATTTACCTCTTTCCCTATAGGCCTTGATATGTCTCATTACTTAGACATACCTTCCTCCAGGTATGACCTAATCACCCTACTGGGTCCTTTTGTATTTTAAGCATGTTCCATGTTTAGGTCAAATAACTGCCTAAAATGTTGATCATTTGTATTTTCAGTCGGTTTTAACAGACTTAATTCATGAGGTAACAGCTCTCTCAACTTGGTATTCCGATATATCCATTTTTCCTAACCCTAACCCCCAAAAGGACAGATGCAACAGATGCAAACTCTGAATGGCAGCAGAACCACAGCCACATATATCATTTATCTCAGATTTAAGCACTAAATTTATGAATGAATGATTTTTCTTCAGCATTGTGTCTCAATGCCTCTGTGCCACTGCATTCGTCTCACTGCATCTCACTGCATCGGCCTCTGTCCAGGTTTGGTTCCAGAACCGCAGGGCCAAGTGGAGGCGTCAAGAGAAGATGGACACCAGCACTATGAAGCTCCATGATTCCCCCATGCTGTCCTTCAATCGTCCCCCTATTCCCTCCAGCGTGGGACCAATGACCAACCCCATGCCCCTGGATCCCTGGCTCACCTCGCCCATGTCCAGTGCCACGCCCATGCATACCATACCAGGGTTCATGGGTTCACCACAAGGCCTACAGCCTGCCTATCCCAGCCACAGCTTCCTCAATACCCCCCCTGGCATGCCACCTCCTCCCTACCAGTGCCCGCCCAGCTTCAATGACAAGTACCCTATGGAGGACGACAGGAGTTCCAGCATCGCAGCACTCAGGATGAAGGCCAAAGAGCACATTCAGTCAATGGATAAAACCTGGCAACACATGTGATCTGTTGGAAACATTCTGGATTGATTTTAAGCTGCTCCAGTGAATGTTTACAAATTGTTTTTTCAACCGCTGGTTTCATGTTACAATGAAGATGATACATGACACCAAAGGAGTTTGAAAGTCAGATATTTTTGGAGTGACAATAATGAGTAATTCTCAAAATGAACTTCCTGTGAACAGGAAGAGTTCTCTTTAAAAATGTAATTAATTTTGAATGAACAATCGATCAGCCCTGAGGGGAAATGATCTAAATATCCGTCAGTTTTTCTTTGACTTTCTTTGGAAGATTTTCTGTCTCATATTTGACACATCTATTTTGGTTTAGGCCGAGTTGCTACACTGTTTGGAAATAGAGGTTTTTGGTTAGTGAGGAGCTAATCCTGTACGTGGATGTATTGATTGATGCTGGAAATTGTAATTTTGAATATATCATGTTTGATTGATGCATTTCAGACTACAGTATTGACAACCTGGAATATATGAGACGCTAAGGAGAGCCATGCAGTTACTTGTGACAAGATATTTTTATATTGGGATTTATTAGTTGAAAGTTTTCCAACAAATCCATGTATATACATTTGTTGTCTTAACTGTGGAGGTGTTATAGGCATTTTTTGTGGATGTGAGTCTGTAACCCTAACCCTAGCTCCCTATGCCACGGCTTCCCTGCCAGATTTTACTGCTGCCCTGTGTTGTGAGCACTGTGCTGCTCAGGGGAATTTATTGAGGTCTCCTGACAGGTGCTTCAATGGGGTTTTGATGGTGTTGAGAGGGCAACAATCTCCTCCTCAGAACCTGATAGTTGTGGTTCAGATTTTGTTTATTCAGAGAGGTTTTTCTGTGCCGTGCTCTCTGTGTATCTGTTGGGTTGGGTTTTCTCTTGTCTTGGTCCGTCTTTTTGGACAGTGTTAACGAGCACCCATGATGGCTGTTTTTATTCTTTTTTATAAAACCCTTTTAGTTGCTTTGAAACTCTCACTAAGCACACTCACGTGTATTTCAGAACCACCTCTCCCACGTTAGTTCTGATTTTGATTTGGGTTTGAAGGCAATATAAGTTTCACATTTCAAGACTTTCATCAGAAAGATCCCCCTGATTGTGACCTGACGGGGGAGGTTTTAGGAAATCACAGAGCGTAATCTGCCCCAGAAGCTAATTTGAACAGACAGGCATACCTCTTAACACCTAATTACTGCCTTTAAAGCGATTAACCGCAGGTTCTCAACGATAGACAGAATGCCCTAAGTTGCCCCCAAAAACCTTTTCAAGACATGATAAATTGTGGCCCTTACCTCAGTCTTGCATGGTTGCCCATTTAGATTGTTTCTGGTTTATAGATACCACACAACACATGTTGCTGCTTATTATTCACTGTACTAATCCTCATCCTTATTAGTAAATGATGCTCGTCAATGCATTGTTGACATAATGTTGACCTTATTCAGGTGGATTTAATGTGGGAGAGTTGATGGGTGCTGGCAGCCTCTCTTACCTCTTGGAAATAGCACTGGTTGCTGTAGGTATTGGATCACAACTATTTAGAAGGGGATTACATTGTACTGACGTCACTCAGACACATAAGGTCATGGTCAGATTGTATGTGTGTGTTTATATGTGCATCTGGTGTGTGTGCATAGATGCAGGGGGG
>OOFE01013037.1:18636-31349 GCA_900323365.1 Monocentris japonica | reverse complement strand
GGGGGGGGGGTTGCAGCCTAATTTGTCACTCTGCTGGGTCAGTGAAGCAAAAATCTTTTTGTCTGTGACTCTTGGAAGAAAACACAAGACAAACTGATGTTTGGACATAACACAAATGAGATGGAGAACACAACCAATGCAGATACTTCATATGAAGTGCATTTGTGAGTTTTATGAAGAGAGAGGTACAAAATGAAATGAAGTGGACTTCATCATGTAAACACCATATCAAAGGAATTAAGAGAATAGGGACATTTTATCCATGCTTTCTATTGTTTGTCAAGAATCCATTGTCATTAGTGTAGGGTTAACTAACACATATCTAAAGGTGATGATGAATACATCGACTATACTTTCAGGCAGTAGAGATGAGCAGATCTTTTTCTGGCCAGGGAAGGAAGAGATTTGGTAAATGAGACAAATCCATTGCAAATCTCATAAGGAACAGCAATGTTGCTCATCTAGATTGATTCAGAAAGTTATATATTATGGCCTTTAGAAATGGCAGCACCCACACTGTGTTGTTTTTAGAGATTTTTTTTTGTTTTTTTGTTATTATAATCCCTGTTGGTAACAGTGGACCAAAAAGCCAAAGAAACCAAAAAGGAACATTTCTTTTTGACTAGAAGACACATTTATAAATGCGACAATGTTTAAGTTGTTAACTATGTTTAATTATTTGTTTTGCTGTTTTCCATATCACCACATATCGTTTCTACTCATTCTATTCATTTCAAGTCTCTAGTATTCGACTTTCATGTTCCATGTGCAAAATGCAGAATAAAGATACGGTAGCACTACTGTAGAAACAGTGTGATTGTGGATCCTGTTTTTCTTTCCACACATGCATTAGCGAGCCACCAACATGACTTAGTGCCGTTAATGAGTGCTGGTGTACAATAGGCCAATGTAAGCTGTGACAGAGGGAGCTGGCCTGAGGGAGACCTGTTGTGTTCGACCAGGCCTGTGGATCCTTGCCAGGCCGTTAGGCAGATGAGGCTCCACTCCATCAGGCCTCATCAGGGGTGTCAGGAGGCCCCGGCTGCTAGGCTGCAGGGGCCACTAGGGCTCATGCTCAGATTGCCCTCTGGTAGCCTGTGTGGCCTGGCTGCTCCAATTTATTTTTGCATGTGAAGGTGTGTATAGATGTCCATGTTGCATGTGAGTCATGTACAGGGATGCAGTAGAGGGTAAACCCACCTAAACTCAGTTTATCCACCTTTTTTGTTAAATAGTTTAATAGTTGAAAATATGAAGATGTTTTTGTGTATTTATTTGTATATTTATGGATAATTTGCACCATCTGTGTCAATTGCTTGCCAAAGCAGAGTATTAGTTAATGATATTGAGCTAGTTCTGAACTTGGGCCTACTACCTGTTCGAATGCACTATTTCAAACTCACAGCTTTTTGTCAAAAACAAAGACATCACCCTTTTCACATGCTTGCTGGACTGCCACTATGTTGTTGCTCCACCCCGCGAAGAATTGTTTAGAAAATTATCCTAGTACGAATACAGGATAGATGCAGCATAGAGAGACTTCAGCATGTAAAGAGATTAGTGTTTGAGTCTTGGACATCCTGGTCTTGTTTCCTTCTTTAGACCCCCACCCCAACTATACTTTTAAAATGTTGCATCAGCTCAGCATAAGGTGCAGCTTACTGACCAACAGTAGGAGAATAAAGTAGTACTAGTCAGCTCCTAGTTATGAATATTTGGAACTGTTTGCATGTGTTGCTCAGCAAACCCTCTGTAGATATGTTTTGTCAAAATCAGTAAAATTTCCCATTATATAGCACAAAGCACCAACAGAGTCATTGTCAAAGCAGTGGGTCTTGGTTCTTCATATTCATGTGAGAGAAAATAGGGAGTGAAAAGGAACAATCGGATGCACAATTAAAAACAGCAGCTACACATTATACGTTCATATCTCTAATATGCCTGAGCTCTTTGGCAGTAATAGGACCTTCAGTGGAAAGTATATAAATGAAATGTATATGCTGATATTTAGTGATAAACCAAAGTAACTTCACGCTCACCAAATCTGTGTCAGAAGGACTTTCGCAGTTGTAGCAACGCCCAGAATTTGGAAGAGAAACACTCAGAACTAGTAATTAATTACACACATTATTATCTTGCTTTGCTTGACCAAGCGTGACCCTAGCTGGGGCCCAGGCTCCAGTTAACAGGCTGACTAGCGGGATGTGGTCCACGGTGGAAATAATAAGGGAAAGGAGCGGAATTAATTGAGTTTGATTAAGAACACTTTTCAAAGGGACACTATTTTCCCCTCTTGACATAATTGGGGATCAGTCAGAGGGTGGGGTGATTTGATGGCTGGCGCCAGTTCCTTGTCTTCTTTCCCAATGTTCACTTTGAGAAAAAGGACATGTCAGTCAGACAGACCTCCTCCCCACTCCCCACTCAGCCTGACCTTCCACTGATGACCCTTTCAACACATACACGTGCACGCACACATGCATGCATGCACGCACAGATGCTCACAACATGCATGCACACAGAGGTAGTTGACACACAATTCTGTCAAGTCCCTAAAAAAGGAAATATTTGACTTTTGGCGCCCTCTACTGGACTGTCGATAAATTGCTAGCGTTCAGATGAGCAACATGACCACTGATTCTGGATCAGCGGGTGAAGGCGACATATGTTTCGTGGTCTACTGTCATTGGTTTAGGCACACCATCTTCTCATCCAATGACAGTTAGACATCTGTTCGCTGGAGAAACTGTTATATTTCCCGTCTCTTCCTTTTGCACAAGATTTTCAATTACAAGGACGTTGTCAGCAGTAGAAAATAGGACTGAGGTGGAAAAATGCATCTCTTGGGTATATTCACGATATTTCTAACAGCGTACTGCGTCCATGCAACAGTATACTTTCGAGAACAATTTCTTGATGGGGGTAAGTTTGGTCTTATTTCTTATTTAGGTGCTTAATTCATTGCACGCTAGCTCCACTTGCCTAACGTTACCTTCCCTGTCAAACCCATTAGCTAACTGGTTTCAAAATCTAAATCACTTAAACGAAAGTGTTTGATTTCATAAGAATTAACGGTTAAGTGAATAATACTTGTTTATCAGCTCGCTAGCTCTCTTCTATAACCTTAACTGTTAGGTAGCTAGCAAGGCCCCAGAAGCTAGCGTTAAGCCACTGAAACTAGTAGTGACCTAAAGTTAGCAGTGTAGTCCCCTTGAAATTAGCAATATACTTGCAATGAGCAAATCAGTTGACTGTTTTGACAGCCACATCTCTTAAGTAGTAATGAATGGTCAGTTACCTAGTGTCAGTGACCTTCAGGAAGTACGCTGTATGTGGAAGAGGAGCAGCAAGTTCTAACGTATTTGCAACGTATTTGATTTCTGTCCAGATGAATGGAGAAATCGCTGGGTGGACTCCAAACACAAGTCTGACTACGGACAGTGGAAACTGACCGCTGGCAACTTCTATGGAGATGCTGAGAATGACAAAGGTAAAGTTATTGCTTTATTTAGCAATTTCATGGCAAGGGTCCTATATTCTGAGCAAGAATAAGAGGTGATTCTTTTTGATCGTGGCTGGAGGCTGTATTCATTATGTTAAAAAAAAAAACATGCCATGGCACTGCAGTTAAAACATCCATTTACTGGGCAAACAACACTTTTATTGCGGCCCAAACAGGTCAAACAGCAGCGCCAGTGCAGTAGGCTGTTTGCCTTTAATGGCTCTTCTTATCTGCCACGCAAATGCCTTGGCGTCTTTCATTTGAAATACAATTCCAACCCCGATAGTCAAAGAGCACAATTGAGTGCCACCCAGAAAAGCACACCTTTTAATATTTGTCTATGTATTCATATGTATTTATTTTTGCAGGGCTGCAGACTAGCCAGGATGCCCGCTTCTATGCCACCTCTGCCAGTTTTGAGCCCTTTAGCAACGAGGGCAAGACTCTGGTCATACAGTATACAGTGAAGCATGAGCAAAAGATTGACTGTGGTGGTGGCTACGTGAAGGTCTTCCCCTCTGGCCTGGATCAGGCTGGCATGCATGGAGACTCCCAGTACTACATCATGTTTGGTAAGTGATGAAGAATCATAGCCATGGCTGTCATGGGCCTTGAAAATCCCCTGAAAGTTTGTGGATTTGAGAAAAATAAAACTCTTGGTCACTTTGTATTATAGTGGCTGTAACTCAGTGTTGATTTCCTTTACAAAGGCCCTGATATCTGCGGATACAGCACCAAGAAGGTCCACGTCATCTTCAATTACAAGGGCAAGAATCACCTCATCAAGAAAGAGATTAAGTGCAAGGTATTTCTGGTATTTTTTTAATTAATTATATTCTTTCCTGATATGAATACACACACCAAACCCCTGTCCCTGCCTGAATGGCTTAATCTAAATACCTCTCTGTTTCCGTCAGGACGATGAGCTGACCCACCTGTACACACTGATCCTGAATCCAGATCAGACCTATGAGGTGAAAATTGACAATGAGAAGGTGGAATCAGGCAGTCTGGAGGATGACTGGGACTTCCTGCCTCCTAAGAAAATTAAGGACCCTGAGGCCAAGAAGCCAGAGGACTGGGATGACCGTGCCAAGATTGATGATGCTGATGACACCAAGCCTGAGGTGAGTTAGCCTACTAATGTGAATCTGCTGCCATTAGCTCTGTAGTTAATCAACCTGATCCTGTAGGAATTTTACCTTTCTTCAGCTTAGCATTAGATGATAGTGCGGTCTCTTTAGTTTGAGGCAGTGCACTCTTTGAATACAGTTCCACTCATTCACACTCTCGATAAGTTTAGGGTTAAATGCCTTGCTCAAAGGCATCTCTGTGGTAGTTACTGAGGAACTGTTTTCCCCAGCCAGTCCTGGGCTTTGAACTAATAACCTTAGTCACACGCCTGCTTCTTCATCCTAATCTTTATATTACTTGTTCTTCTCTAGGACTGGGACAAAGCTGAGAACATTCCAGACCCCGATGCTAAGAAGCCTGATGACTGGGATGAGGATATGGATGGAGAGTGGGAGCCACCTATGATCCCCAACCCTGAGTACAAGGTAAGGCTGTAAGATGGGTCGTCAGTCTGCCCAGGGTAGAGCTCAGCCCAAGGAACATTCACCACTCACTCCTTTGTTTCTGTGACAGTGTTTATAATTTGATAAATGACTTCTCTATTACAGGGAGAATGGAAACCCAAGCAGATTGACAACCCCAACTACAAAGGAGCCTGGGTGCACCCTGAGATTGACAATCCTGAATACAGTCCTGACTCAGCCATTTACAAGTTTGACAGCATTGGTGTTTTGGGCCTTGATCTTTGGCAGGTGAGAGATAATTTGTTTGGTCTTATATTATTGCTGTCATGAGGTTAAAACTGACAGTCATTACTGTTCATCTTCCCAGGTGAAATCTGGCACCATCTTTGACAACTTCCTGATCACAGATGACGTGAAGGAAGCCGAGGACTTTGCAAAGGAGACATGGGGTGTCACAAAGGTATGATTGGTGTTGTTAGGTTTTTAAATATATTTTATGGACATTTACAACACATGAGAGCATTGTCCGTGAGATGCAGGTAAGATATAGTTCATGGCTCTTTTTTTTTCTGCCCCCCACCCCTTTCAGGAACCAGAGAAGAAAATGAAACAGGAGCAAGATGACCAGAAACTAAAAGAGGAGGAAGAGAAAAACAAAGAACAAGACACTGAAGAAGATGAGGGTGCGGATGAAGAGAAAGAGGACTATGAGCCTGAAGAGGAGGGTCTTTCAGAAACTGAAGAGGATGAAGTGAATGCTAAAGATGAGCTATAAGGGCGCTTGGACAGAGAGTTTGTCTGTCCCTGCTAGAGACACTCTGTCCTATATTTTCCAGGGGTGTTGTGGCTGCTATGCATCCATTCCCTGAGAGCTGGACATGAACCATCTTGGGTGACAAACTTAGTGGGGGGATGGTGGACATGATACGCCATCGCCACTGAATTGTTGGATAGATTCCAATGTTTTCACATGCATCTAATCCATTTTTCTGGTTCCCTCTCAACATCTCTTGATATGACAATGAATATGGACCCATTGGCATCCACTGTTTAAGTTCAAAGCCACATATCTAGATTCCATCTTCCCTTTGCATTTTCAACCTTCACTAGACTTGATATTGAGTAGTTTGGCAGTTAACCATTGAATGTAGAAAGCTGAGGGTTGGGACGTTTTCCTGTGACAAATGTAGATTTGCTTAGGGCAGGGTTTAGCTATCCAGGCAACAATAGTATTGTAATGTAACATTTTTGGCACTGATTTTTTTATTTTATTTTTTTTTCTTCCACCAACCCTCCATAGTTCTTCTTACTAGCTATTCCCAGCCTTACATGTTCCATGACATTTCTTTGGGCGTTTGTGTGTTGGCATAATTGAATCCCCCCTCGAGGTGCATCATGAAATTGTTTTTCTACTTCAAAGTGTCTTAATTGGGTCTCAAGAGCCTGCTCTTTCTTCATGGTCATGTGGTGGGTTGTGCTTGATCGGCATTCCATCCCTAAAGTCAGAATAAACACTCAGTAAGACCCTTGTGTGACATGTCACTTAGGAATACACACTTGATTTTATTGGACAGAAGGTTATTGATACCAAAGTTTTTATTAAAACAGTTTATAAACTATCTGGCCTGGTCATTGTTTTTGTCTAACCGATGTTGAATGAAGAACTCTTTCAAAGCCAGAAAACAGATGGAAAACTTGGACCTGCCATATTATGAGTACAACCAGTTGATCTCTGGGGGGAAGGGTGCATCTTCTAATTGAGGACTGATATAACTACAGACAAAACATCTGTCTCCCATTCATTCTTTGTGGAACAGGTTCACATTTTACACCTGGCTGATATCACAGGTTCAGCTCGTTTTCGGCTTACTTGTTGACTATTCCAGCTATGGTATTACCTTGATGAATGTGATATGTCCACATGATGGCAACAAAATGTTTTGCATCAGAAAGTAAAGGGGAATAACCCAGATATTTGCTGTTCCTGTAATTTGGCAGGGTGCCTGCAGGTCCTGAAAAAGTAAATATTTAATCAACTTAGATTATCTAAACTCGAGGCCTTAAATGGTCTTGAATAAAGTTAAATAAATCATTTTAAGTCTTAACTTCAGTTTTAGAGGTCTTCAAATTTTTGTGGTTTCTTGGTGCGCTGTCCTTATGTCTTAAAAAGTCTCAAATTTAAGTTGATGAAGCTTGCAGACACCCTGTCTGGGTGTTACTCAGTGTAATCTGAGAGTAAAATAAAGATGTTGGGAGGTACCGTGTTGTGGTTATTACTGATAAACCACTCGAGGCTCCTGATTTTAAAATTGTTAAAAGCGTTGTTAGGCACGACTGTAACTACAGCCTCGAGCAGTGACACCATACACAATTGTAATGAAAAGAGAATACAAATATTGAGGAACTTCTTTATTTTAATCTGTAATAATAGTAATGACCATAATAACTATAATAATAGGCATCATCTTCAGCATCATCATAATCTTCCGCCAAGCAAAATAGACCTTGAAAGGTAGCTAAACAACGTGGTTGCTAAGCGACACATACTGTACTCACCGGTATACGTGGTGGTTGTCGATTAGCTCATGCAGTCACAGGTGTGCGTTTCCCCACGTCTTCGCACGTGACTCAGCCTCAACGGCCTCAACGGACGACCGGAAGTAACTGTTTTATAAAACTCAAATTGCTTACTGTACAAGTCAGTCACTACTTGATTGATAGTTTCCCAGAGGCTGCAGTAGTCAGCAGGATCGATTCCTGTTCTGACAGCACTGTCAATGCTACTGCCGCGCGTGTCCGCTCAAGGGTGTGCGCACTCCCGCGACTGCAGGAAATATGGCGGCGCTCATGACTCTCAGTCAGGTAACAACTTCTAATACCTCTGCAAATGTCTAATATCTTCGTACTTATCGATAACGAATGACAATGAGGTTATATATATGCCCTCATCACATTACTCCTTTAAGCCGTGAGAAATGGTAGAGGTGTGGTTTCAAAAACCTGTAGTTGTCAACTAACTTGGTTAGCTAAGTAACAATAACGTTAGCTAACTTACGTTTTAACGCAGGAAGTCACTAACGTTAGTTCTAGCGATGTTATTCGTGAAAGTAAGGTTTGCTAGATAACCCATATGGCTAAAAAACGTATCCCCTAGTCTCCATTACCCGGCGTTGAATGCTGTGTTTATTTCAGAAAGCTGTCAGTGGCTGGCTTTATAGTGATGTTCTGCCTGCTAGCTATCTGCTAGCTAAAGTTGTCTAATGTACTAAATGCTCAGTTGAAAGACTCTCACTTCCTTAAGTTAGCGTTACATTTCTCTCCTCTCCCACTTTGCAGTTATCGAGTGGAAACCTAGCCTATGATGACTATTATAGACAGGTAATGTTACTGTGTTTTCACTTCCATCTCTGCTAAATTGTTCATGCAGTATATCCTACGTCAAGAAACAACTGATGAGCAGCAACACCAGTACTGTACTTCATTCACATTGTACCATTTGTTCTGTGTACACTTTAATATGTATTCTCTCTAGGTGGATCCAGGAAACACTGGCAAAATAGCAGCTGGAGATGCAGCTCAATTCCTTAAGAAGTCAGGGCTCTCGGACAGTACACTGGGGAAGGTGGGGCACTCATGTACACATGTACACACACAGATAACCAGACATTTCTTTTCAACAGCACTGTAACTCTTTATTGTTCACTTTTAGATTTGGGATTTGGCTGATTCAGAACGAAAGGGCTATCTGGATAAGCGGGTAACATTGAATTTCTCTGCAAATTTGTCATTTGTAATTCTGATGTAAGAAAAAAAAAAAGGATTTTGCTGTCTTCCTCTTTTTTAGGGTTTCTTCATAGCTCTGAGATTGGTGGCCTCAGCACAGGGTGGGAATGATATCAGCCTTAACAACCTCAACCAGACCTTAGCTCCACCCAAGTTTGTGAGTGTCGAAAGGACTCTGTTGGCTCTTGTGAAATATCCAGTGATTTGATCAGGAACACACAACAAGGAGGACACAACAAAAAATCACATCCTTAAATTTCTCTCTTTTCAACATCTTACAATTCTTATTATAAAAATTTTCATGCATTTCCACTGATATCCAGTTAGGACATCTCATTGGCATTTTATACATACTTTATTTTGCAGAAAGACACAAACAGCCCATCATTAAGTCTATCGTCAACATCAACTGACTCTCAGTGGGCTATCAGGGTGAGTATTGATACCATTTGTAGCAAGAAAATGCCTGAGGATACGAGTGCATCATGATTGTCTCTTGAACCTTTGTATTTCTTTTCCAGCCTGATGAAAAAGGGAAATTTGAGGGTATTTTTGAGAGTCTGTGCCCTGTCAATGGCCTCCTCTCTGGTGACAAAGTCAAGCCTGTGCTGATAAACTCCAAGCTACCTCTGGATGTATTAGGAAAGGTAATATTACACATACTGGCGTATAATATTACACGTTATACTTGCACATTATACTGTAGTATAGTCTTCTCGTTTAGCAACATTGATTCTGCCATCTAAACTTGTTTATTTGGACATTATTTTTATTTGTTTATGTAGATTTGGGACCTAAGTGATGTAGACAAAGATGGACTCTTGGACAAAGAGGAATTCTCAGTGGTAAGCTGGTGTTTTTCATTTACAGTAAAATGGTTTTGTTGTCACTCCAAAGCTATGCTGGGTTGTTAATTCTGGGTTCTTCTGTGTATCTCTGGAATGGATAATTGATTCTCAAGGGGGGAAAAGAAGGTTTGTTTTTGCCAAAATGAAGCAAATGATCTATTTTCCCTTTTTCTAGGTCATGCACCTGGTGTACCGGGCTATGGAGAAGGAGCCTATCCCCACTACCTTGCCAGCTTCTCTCATCCCTCCTTCTAAGAGGAAGAAGTCTGCAGTGGCTTTACCAGGTGCTGTGGCTGTCCTGCCTGCTCTGTCTGGGCTCACAGCTATCTCTGTCCCACTCAAAGAGACCCTGCGCTCCACTCCCTCTCTGGGCGGTGTTACTTCCCTCAGCACTGGCACTAGCAGCCTCTCCCCGAAGAATTCCTTCAAATCCACCTCACAGGTACTGCGCCTCAGCTGTGTGACCCTTGAATGGTGGACATGAGCATAGTGACTGTATCACAGCATTGGCAATGTCTGGTATCTTGTGTGACTTTTTGCGACGGCTGCCATATTGATTTGAATGTATTTAATAACATAGTAATATAGGCTGCATAGTTGGCTCTAAATGCAGTGGCACATAGCCCAGGGTAATCTTGGGATGTGTTAGGATGTCATCTTGTCAAAATAGCTGGTTCCCTCCTTTTTTAGAAGTAAAGGCTGGGAGGCGCTGAACTAAAAAATAAGGAAAAACAGAGTGAGATGAAAAATTTGGGAAAATATCAAGCACTCTCGAAAAATGAAAACCATGTTGTTCTAACTCCTCCCGAAGAAAGTGTCACGAGGGCATGAAAACCAGCACTTCCCGTATTTCATCCTTTTCTGTTGATAATGGCTGGACTTGTTTTGCCACATTGTTTTAATCATTGTCCACAGACTAGTGTGTTTCTCTGTACTTGGTTATTGCTGCAGGGATCCACGTGTTCAGAGGAACAGGTTCCCTTGAAAGGGAAGGGAATCAAGGCTCTCCATTCACAACTGATCCATGATCAACTGACTCGGCTGTCCCTTATTGTGATGCCCTCTTTTCTTCTACTGCTCTTCTCATTTCTGTTATTCTTTCTGCTTTTCTTTTACTGACTTTGTCCTCATTTCCATACTCTCCTCTACCCCTCACTCCTACTTTAATCTTTGACTTTTCTTTCACAACAAGAACCTACATACATTTTCTGAGCTGTGCCTCAAACTGCTTTTAAAAATATTTAAAATTTTGCTTTAATTTAATAAAATGAAACGCCAGGCTGTCACTACCACATGATCTTAGGAGCAACTTTTAAACAACTTTGTATATGATCTCACTTGTATTAGCTTATTTTGTTACATTAGTTAAACAAATATATAAAGTGGGATTTTACCTGATGGCTTTCCCATTATTCTTGTCTGAGTGTGGTAAGTCAATGATAAAATCATCATGATTTCCCTTGGTAAACAATTGATGAAGAAACTTAAATTGTAAAATCAATGCATTTTGGCCAGTATACCCTTTATCTCCGCCTGCTTTGCTATGTTAGCCAAAATGTGTTTGGTTTCATAATAACACTTTCCTCATCTATTGTTCACCAAGTGTAGCTGAGTTTTCCCTTTTTATCCATCTACTACCTACAGTAATTCAAGCACCTTCGGAGAAGTGTGAGATAGTGGCAGATTTTGGCTCCCTCTCATATCACAATGTTGTCTTGTGTTCATTCCAGCCGTCTGTGAACTGGGTTGTCCCGGTGGCTGACCGGGGGCGATATGATGACATCTTCCTGAAAATGGACACTGACATGGATGGCCTTGTCACCGGCACTGAGGTCATTGAGATCTTCATGCAGTCCAGTCTCCCTCAGACTACACTGGCACAAATATGGTGAGAATGTAACTCAACTCAAATCAAATCAAAGAGCATTTCACACATTAGTTTCACAAAGCACTTATATCGCAGTGCACACATATCGACGACAACAAAGAGAGCAAGAAAAGAGGTTAAAGAAATTACAATCACTAAACCATAATAGAGCACATAATAAGAAGAAGTACAAGCACAATACAGAGCAGACAACAGAACAAGAACATATTTGCAACAACAAGAAGACCCATTAAACAGGTGTGCTTGTGTTAAGTATGACAAAAGTCTAGTCTAACACCATATAGAGAAACTTGGTATTGTAATTGTAATGTTTTTGGACAGGCTGAAAAATAAGGCCTGATGATGAATGTTCAGTGTATTTACATTTAATACCTAATCTGTGAGGCAGAGAAGTGCGCCTCAACAATGGAATTCTTGTATTCGACTGTATTGTATGTATTGTATTCGACTTCAAAAAAGAGTAGAGTAGCACATCCAAAATTGGGGAAAAAATGACAACCAGCCATGTTTTACCTTATGCTTTCTTGAGTAGTCATATTGGAATTGAAGTTATGAGCAATCTTATACCCGTTAATTGCAAAATGGTAACATTTCAAAGGAGTTTGTCATCTGTGTTTATACTGTTTTGACCAAAGAACACCAGGTATTGCATTTATTTTCTGAAAAGGGGCATATAGTTTTTTGGAATGAAACCCTTTTGTTGGCCTCTTGTCAAGTTTATTTCTATAGCCCTTTATCACAAACAAGCCTCAAATGACTTTACAGGCCTAACTAGGTCAAGCTGATAGACAATCAGATTTATGACAATCAATTATCAATCAGATTATGACAGTTACGATGTTTACAGAATATCATCAGAACAAAAGCGCATGAAAACAGCGTAACAGGTTGAAGAAGAATGAAAGAAGATAAGGACATCTTCTCTTCTCCTTAGGGGACTGGCTGACACCAAACAGGCGGGCAAGCTGACCCAGGAACAGTTCTCTCTGGCCATGTATCTAATCCAGCAGAAGGTCACCAAGGGTCTGGACCCTCCCCAGAGTCTCACCCCGGACATGATCCCCCCCTCAGACAGGAGTGCAGTGTCGGCAGCAGGCCCTGTGAGTCCAGGCTTTATTCCATGCAACCACTGCAGCTCTTGCCACATTCCAAGG
>OOFE01013036.1:0-25697 GCA_900323365.1 Monocentris japonica | reverse complement strand
ATTCCTCCCAGCCTGCCTCCCCCTGGCCCCCTAAACCCGTCTGACCCACAGCACCCTCTCCTTCCAACCCCCACTGTGTGCTCCATTTCTCCCGGTCCAATTCAACTGCCCCCCACTCACACCAGCCACCTCTCTGGATTCAACCATGTCCATCTTCCCCCTTCATCCGTCTAAAGTCCATCACTTCCCTGTTTCCCAGTTCCAGGACATACAGATCTACCGCCATCTTGGCCAACTACTTTAAATGTGAACAACCATCATGCACATCAACAAACAACATCACAACAAGGCAGTTTGAGGTTTTAAGGGCAGATGCTCAATCAGTCTTTGTATCACAGCTGGACACTTGGAAGAAGATCGTCATTTCAGGCCCCCTCCACACCCACCACTGTGGCATGGAGAGGTGGTCGATACTACTGTTTTAACCTGAAATGCAATAGCCTCCAGCAAACAGGAGGGGTCCCAGAAACTTGGGACTCCTGCCTGATGATGTGGCATGTTTCACCAGTAGGACACACATCTTCCTCTCCACCATCCCCTACTCATGAACTCTGCTAGATTAACCTCAATGGGAGAGATCTGTCAAACAAATCGTATTTTCCATTAATTCATTACTTTTAATAACTTCAATTTTTTGATTATGATTACAAAGGCTTCCTCAAAGCCTCCGAACAGCAGCTCCTCCCAGATTTGACACACCTCCTTCAACCCAGACTGTGCTGGGTGTTTTGCTGTCTTCTGGTCTTAAGTTTGGCTACCAACCTGTTGTTTTCAATGCTCTCTTATCTCACTCCTCCCCAAACCAATATGCACCTGTCCACACTCATGTTATCAACTTTACTTAAACTAGTACGTTTCCAGAGGCGTTTAAGTCAGCTGCTTTGCAATTAACTGCTGCAGAATTGTAATCCGATGCTGAGGAGCTGGAGACGATTCTTTACTCTGTTGTTCCTTATAAGGAAAAGAAGTCTAACGCAAAAGTGCTGCCATGGCAC
This sequence comes from Monocentris japonica, assembly GCA_900323365.1. Classification (NCBI taxonomy): domain Eukaryota; kingdom Metazoa; phylum Chordata; class Actinopteri; order Trachichthyiformes; family Monocentridae; genus Monocentris; species Monocentris japonica. The sequence goes on along the minus strand of OOFE01013036.1, from coordinate 24,702 downwards.
AATGAGAATGCTTGGACCTTAAAGAAACAGTATAGGAGAGCCAAACGACAATGGAAGGTAAAGACATATCTTCTATGACATTTTGAAAATCCTCATGAACAAATATCAGAAGGCTGTTAAAGATGCTAGAGTGGCTTTGTTTCGTGACTTCATTATCCAAGGGTTGTCATCAGCCCCTCCCCCTGTCATGGTACTGATGCCACACCAGAGAATTGTGTTTTTCTACATTTATTATCAAAAAGATTGAGCACATAATGATTCAGATCACTCTCTCCCTGTCTGGGTTAATCCTTTTAGATGTTAGTGCAGCCTTTGACACTGTGGACCATGTAATTGTAATTCTGGGTTTACATCAAGGACACAGCACTTAATTGGTCCAGCTCATGCTTCTCGCGTAGAACGTTCTCCCTCTTCTTTTTTAATAGACATTACCTGTGGAGTTCCTCAATGTTCAATTTTAGGCCCCTTGTTGTTTTCAATTTACATGCTCCCATTTGGCCATCTCATCCGTAAACACAATTTCTCCCTCCATTGCGACATCAGTGATACACAGATATACTGTATCTATCCCCCAAACACCTTTGAATTGTTTCATAATGAACTATAGGCACTCAGTCAGCCAATGTGAAGCCAGCTGCTATTAATCTTTAACTAACAGATAAAGAGAGTGGTGTTGCTTCCAGAGTTTCCAAAGCTAAGCTAATTTTTATCATTTCATAATCTGGAGAAAGACATTCACGCTTTTATTTTCTCATGTTTAGATCACTGTCACTCTATAACTCTTTCATGTCTCTAGCTTGTTCAAAATGCAGCAGCTAGCATTTTAACTGGTACAAACAGACAAAATCACATCACTTCTTTTCCGGCATCTCTTCACCAGTTACTTGTCAGGTTTAGAATTGATTTTGATATTCAACTGATCACTTTTAAAGCACAGTAAGGTATCATAGATGAGCCGGTGAGGATCTGAGCAGCCTCAGATTCAGCAAATCACTTCTTATTACTTATTTTTATATACTCGCCTTGTGATGCCTTTATACTATTTTTATTTATCTATATATATCTTTTTATCTTGAGATGCCCACTGGCTTTGACTTGTTTTAACTTATTTTATGAGTATGATGTTTGCTTTTATGTGATTGTTATAGCACTTTGTAAACTAAGTGCTATACAAATAAAGTTTATTATCATCATTATTATTATAAGAAGAGACGTAAAGCCTGGAGACAGAGAGAAAGTGTTGGCAGAAAAAGAGAGAATAGGACCGATGGAGCCATTTTTGTATCCATTTTTGTTGAATGACCATTGTCCCCAGAGAGCTCTGGTGAACAATACTGCTGTCAAATCCTTGTGTCCACATGCACTTTTCAGCCCGCCCACTCCCTAGTCTCACCATTTCCTCCACAACTCTCACACTTGTGCTGTTCTGTCAGATATGCAATATCGCACCATCATATGAAGATCACACCTCAGTTGCTCACAACTACGGATACCGTCATATCAGAACCCTGTTTTCTCGGATGGCAAATATATCCCTCGACAGCTTTCCCTTTCTGGTAAATGTTTTAGAGGATTGCCTTTACAACTGAAATATTTTGGAGGTACTCTGGACCATATCACAACTCCATGCAGTCACCAGCAGCTTGCAGCAATGTCATCTCTACTTTCTCACAACAAGGATCAGCCACGCACTAGAAAGTCCCTTTCTGACTACTCCCAAACTTCACCCACTGCCACGACCAGGAGCCTGAGGGTAAGAGCTGATTATCTTTAATCTTTTCAATGTGTGCTTAGTTAGAGGAAATACCATAGCTGATATAAGCAAACATTAACTTTGAAGTCAGGCTATTGTCAAACAAACGCCTCTGCATTGGGCCACAGGTATTACTGTGTGCTTGTCTGCTCTGCATAGAGGCTCAGGACATGCCACACATAGGAATTCAAATCTGCAGTCATGCATGTAGCATGACAAAGGCCTACTTACATGTAGACATTAATGATGCCATACGGCAGCATGAAATGAACTTGGTTTCCTTTGGTAAGTATGTTGTATATCTCTAAGCTAGCTGACTCAGCGTGCAGAGCATGGTACTAATGCTGCCAGTGTTAAGGGGTAGTTGGTTCCCTACTAAAAATATTCTCTAATGCTTTCTAATACGCTTCAGAATGCACATGGTGTTAAGTATCATTATTTTATTCAGAAAGAAGGGAACGGATAGAAAGAAAGAACTCCCTTCATAAGAGATCAAGTGGTCCTGCTGCTACAATATTAGTTTCCTTTCGTTTATCTTGGCACTTTTTCCCCATCTGCAGAAAACTGCAGATAGCATTTTATCGGTGTGACTGAGGCATGAGGCATGTATTATCCTGTGTATACAAGCAATCTTGAGACAGCAAGACAACTCAAAATGTTGAAAATGTTGTTAGGTTAGGCTATCAAAACTCTTTGAGATGCACAAGCTTTTAAAGGTCTCTCCACCATGTCATATCACCGTATCACCCCTGTTTAAGGCTATTAACAGTGAAACACAAATGCATGTTGCTGTGCATGAGCCAGGGAAAACAAAACGGGAGAATGAAGAAAAAGCTTTAATGAACAGTTTTATCTGTTTACTTAAGCCAGGAATCCATTTGAGATAGAAGTGCAGAGAGAGACAGAGAAAGGCCAAGAGAGAGAGAGCGAGAGAGAGAGAGAGAGAGAGAGAGAGAAAGCTGAGGGGTAGAAAGATGGGATGCCAGAGAGCAGAGAGGTAGAGAAGGAGGGATGTAGTGCTTAGGACTGGTTTGTGGGAACCCAGACAGTATTTATGGATGTTTACCCCTCTGCTATTCCTGCGGGAGAAGCTCACATTTTCCACTTGGGAAGAGCTGGTCACAAGGCAGGAAGTTCCTCATGGGATCTAGCAAGGCTGGAGGACAGCTTAGTGATGGAGACACTCACAGCCATGGTACAAAGTCACAACAGCCTACTTTTCCATCATCCTCTGTTTATGTCTCATGTCCTTTAATCCAAACCAGAGCCTTTTTCTGAGTCCACAGGCATTATTAATGACCATTTACCAAGCGGCTCCAGTCTTGAAGTAGTTGGCACAGAGTCTGGTGAAGATCCCAAGGTCTTGTAAATGTCTGAGGAGAGACGTTTCACTGTGTTTACACATGACATTCACAACCGAGGCACTGTCTCTTGTTCTTTGCAGAATTCCACTTGCCGCCTCCGTTATTTAGCATGATGTATCACTGTTAGTTTCGAGCACTGGCCACCAGTCTGCTAGGGCCTCACTTGCTTTAATTTCTGTGATTGTCTCTGAGAAAAGTTCCAGTAAGTGGTAAGTCTAAAATAATACATTTAAATGACTGTGTATACTGTGTGAAAAACTGTAGGAAAAGTAATCAGCACTAACCTCTTATTTCTCTGTATACCTGCTATAGGCAAGAGAGTTTACTTCCTTACTTACTCATACTTAAATATTTATTGGCTGATATCAGCATTGCTTATGATTAACATGATGAAAGACGTAAGTACATAAATGCACTTGTTTTAACTGAAGTAAATATTTGGCAGTTTGGGGGCTGGGCCCTAATTGCCTGACAAAGTGATTGTCTGTTATGCTCCCCTGGCCACATGGAAAGTCGGCTGGGTTTGAAAGAAGAGTAAGGCTGTCCAGCAGCTTGTGAGAGGGGAAGTTAAGGATGGAGGGGACTGGCCAAGACAGCAGGCCCAAAGAGGATGTATAGCAAGAGCAAGATTTCTGTCTACTGTGAATCCAACTACACATTCTATCGGGAGTTATACTACCCGTACTGATAATACAATAACTGAACCTTTGTCCTTCAGTCAGTCAAGCATTCTTGTATTATGTGCAATTTCTGCATGCTTGTTTTATGGGAGGATCAGTTAATGTTTGACTATTGATGCTACAACTAATTCACCAATAATAACCTCCCACTCTGCTCTCCCCCTTGAAAATCTCTCAGCACACTCATAACCATTCCACCCTTAGCAGGCAATAACCATCAAATTCCTCGGCCACTGCGAGAGTCATTACCTTTTTTGGATGTGTTTAGTTATCTGCGCGTATCAGTTTATTCAAGGGACCATGACCTCTGTCTTGTAACTTGGTGCTCTGTACTGACTACTTTACTGACTTCACAGAATTACTGAGCTCTAATTGCCTGTAGAGATGCATGGGAGATTTCTGACACTATGAAATAGTGATTTTCATGTTGACAGTTATTCTACTTTCTGACGCTGTATCCACTATGCAGCGTAACTGCATGTTTACAATGGTAGGGTTCCACGTTCTGCAGGGCAAATGACCATCATGGTACAAAATACAACCTCAGCCTTGTGTTTGATTCACAAACACAGAAGTGTTTTTGTAATAAATCTCATGTCTTGACCAAACTTCCTGTCAAACAATGGATGAAGAAGAGGAGTGTGATTTCCTTGAATCTGTATGCCATCATCCATGCAGCAGTAAACATCCACTGACATAGACGACTGGGTCATGACCTGTTGATGCCATGTCTGGTTTAAGTTGAGGTGAATTTCATCACAAATCAGACACTGACGTGTGCAGCTCCAACCTCAGGGAAGCAGCAGATCTGGAGCTAGTTAAGCTAATCAGAAATGGCTTTTATTTTTGCACAAAATACTGATGTAAAACCTTACAAATGCTTTGTTCCCATTCCACTCCAATGAGCAGACTATCAATATTTCACTTTTCAGTTAGGTCACCCAATCAGTCCTGTGATCGCACTGCAATAACCGCTGTGTTATTACATAGATGTCATATCACCATTACAAAGCTTAACCTAAAACTTCTCTCCTCTATTTCAGCATGAGAGAGTGTCTAGGTAAGTTTGCGCACATTCAAATTCACCTGATCAATGGATACGACAGACATTCTATTATTATTTAATGTAGCAACAGAGTAAAAAATATTTAACCAGGAATCAGTTACCAACTATGACAATGAATCTGTCATAGCAGTCTGTGAAAATAACCAAGCTTTACCAGAGCGTTGAATAGTTGTATTGTCCCTCTGTCTTCAGATTGAACAGCTCTGGATCGTCTGATGTTTCCAAAGACAGAACGCCAAGCCAGACTGAGTCCTACATCACTCGGAGGGAGAACAGACTCTCAGCACGAAGAAAGGCAGAGGAGGAGACGGGATGCAATGATTATAAGAAGGTAGATGATGCAGTCGGCATATTGATATATCTTCAGTGGCTGCTGATGTTGATAACACTTTGCTAGAGAGATAGATACTTTATTGATCCCCGGGGGGACATTCTGGGGTTGCAGCAGCATAAAACTATCACAAAAAACAGAATGTACAAAATATCAAATACAAGGCCTAAATAATAGAATACACAATAAACATGAAGTAGAATCAGGATGTACAGCGGATGGATGGCATATTTACAGTCTGGGAAGAGCCGCTTGTGAATGAATGGATGGTACATATATACAGGGTTAATGAATGGCAGTGAATGAATGTGAAAGGTTACATGGCTCATGTCATGCATAGTTCTTTTTTCTGTGTTCACTGTTTCCCTGTGTGCTGTTAAGTATAAAGAAAAAACAAAATCGAATTTAATCTGCAGCATCCATCAATCCTTTGGAAATCCTGACGAGTTTCCAAGACTGATATCAAGTTGCTTTTATTTGGTGTTGGGTGCATATTTTGTAGCTGTACGAAGAGGCGCTGACCACCAATGAAAGGCTCAAGTCCAGGCTGGAAGTGAGTAAAGAAGAACTGGTCATGGTTCAGACCCAGCTGGAGAGAGTAGCACAGGTACGTCACTAACAGATCCACCTATATAGATAATCCTGATTCATGGGTGTGAAAGAGAAGAAGAACTAGGAGAAGTTTAGGCTACTGAAAAAGTCCCTGTGAATTTTCTCCTCATCATTTTTTTCATTCTGATACTTCCTGCCAATATGTACTGAAATGAAATCCACATATATATATACATAGCATATTCTTATCATGGTATCCAGAAAGATAGAAGTGTGAAAGAAATGTGGCATGTAAGATAGCAGTAATACAAAGAAGCTGTAGTGTAATTTCCACAGGTGCCAGGTCCGTGCTTGAAAGTAATATCAGTGAGCACCTTGAGTGTTGTTATATTCAAGACTTAACATGAAACACATGTGTGACGCACTGTTATGAAAAGTCAACACCAATAATCATAGAGTTTCAGTTACAGTTGCTATAATTGTTCTCATAATAACTGTTTTAATGAATCATTCATTGCAGCGGAAAGGAAGATCTGCTGAATATAGCTCCAACATGCTTGAGACCGAAAAAAACGTAAGAATTCTGTATCTTTTGTATGGCTTTGTGTTTTTACATGCTTTCTTATTATTATTTGTTATAGAGCTGGGAAGGAATTTAGTAGGCTGCTATTTTTAAACGTGTTATTATTTTTTCTTTTTCTTCTTCTTCTTCTTCTTCTTTAATAATAATAAGAATAGCAACAATAATAATAATAGCAACAACAATAATAATAATAATAATAATCTTTATTTTTAGCAGTTTTCAAACCACAGTTACAAAGCACTTAAACATAAAATAAATAGCAAACAATAAAAACAAGGTAAGAAATATTAACGCAAGGCAAGACTCATAAAAGGGAGGTCAGAAACAATTGATCAATAATTAATGATCAATACATAAAGTCTATAAAAACAAGTTATGGACAAACAGGACATATTATTTTTAATATGAGTCTTCTTCTTCTTTCTGTGCAGGAAAGACGGGTTCTAGAAAAGAAGATATCAGATATGGAAGAAGAATTGAAGGTAATTCAAATATATCATAGTTTCACTCACAAATTGTGTTGATTAAATCTTTTGCGAGCCAATAAACACAGATGTCTTAAGTTTATACATACTGTACTTGGTAGTGAAAAGCCTCTGTGAGACTTGGTGCCAGGGTGTTAGTCTTAAGTGGATTTCTGTCCATGGAGATTTTAGCTGACATCATTTGTCACCATTACGTGCCATTGGCTGTGGAATGTGTGAGCACTTTGACACTGGAGTGAGTAAGCCATCGTATTCATCTACAGTCCACAAATGTCTGCTGTGTTACGCCCAAGAGAATACAAAACCTCTTGTTATCTGTGAATGAGAGGTCTCAGTAAACATGGAATGCTGGTCTGAAAATAGATCGTCACTACAGGGACGCGCTGTTGCATGCATTTAGATGGACAAGTCTGGTCAATTGTGTGTGGTTTGTATGTGTGTGTGTTAGTTCATGCAAGCATACGTGCATATGTGTTTGTGTGTCTCATTGTGCATTCATTACAGTTTGTTCAGCAAATTAGACTCATGATTTTTCCTCTGGAGCAACTTTCCGTTGGGGAGCAGCCAGCTGTTGGAAAAGAGCAGATTTATTGCACCTGCGTTCTTCGTCACATTAGACCAGCGGTTCTCAACTTACCCAGGATTCCCAAGGGGGCTGTGATTTTAGAGGGCATCTCAAAATACCTTAAAGAATATTTTCTTGTGACATAATGAATATTGGCAACTTTTAAACTTCCCCCAATGTTTAATCAAGACCTGAGATGCTTGTAACACGGGGTAGTTGTAACGCTTTCAATTCCTCCAGTCAGGAGCAAGCACCCTAAGGAAGGCCAGCATGTGCTGCAATGCTTTGGTGCACTATTTCATCTGTAATGGCATACATTCGCCATTACATTTAAGGCCTTTTAAGAAGAGTGCCTTGGATTTGTTTTTTTTTCATTGCTCTTTATAGTCTGAACAATCCAACTTCCACTGAGCACCTCTCTAAAGTATTCCAGCCAAGACAGCATTCCTCCTCTGGGCCAATTTAGATTAGGATAATCAGCAGACTTTGGGGGTAAATTTCATGCAGTTAGCTTATGCCAATTTTACACTGCCCTAGAAAGATGCTGTCCTGTACTGCAGCACCACTTTGTGATTTAGACTGAGACAGGTTTATTTTTATCGTTTGCTCTCTCAGTTCACCATTCTGTATATACTATATACGCCCGTATCAGGGTTTTGCAAGTAGGCATTCCTTGGTTTTGTGCGGTGAGGGTTGAGAACCACTGCAGTGTACCGTGGCAATGCTTGCTTGCCTTTCCATACTCATCTCAGAAATGTTCCTGCGCCCCCAGGCTGTAACCCATTTAGCTGTGTTTTCTTTGTCACATCTGTTGTATATAAGTTATCTGTTACTCTCTCCACAGGTTAAAACAGAGCTAAAGATGGAGAACCAAAGGCTGAAGGATGAGAATGGAGCTTTAATCCGTGTCATCAGTAAACTGTCCAAGTGAGGCAGGAAGAATGAGAAGAAAAGGGAAGGATGCTACAAGCCATATTTAGTCTTTTTCATTCATCCTGCAGTTAAACCGTAAATTCACCCTGATACAGAATGTACATACATAGTTATTCCTGTAATCTTTGACAGTTCAGTCTGAACTTGTGAATAATAACTCTCTCACAAAGCGAGCTATTGCTGCTGCTGTTGTTGTTGATGATGATGGTGATGATGGTGGTGGTGAAGATGACATCAAGAGACAAATCCTGCCACTGTCCCATTGTCAGTGAATGAGAATTTAACACATGCACAGAACATAAGGTACTTTACGGGGATAAAGCCACATTTTCTGGTGTGCACAAACAGGAAAAGGCATAGCCACACAAATTCAGATATTCATGCAGGAAATACTTCCTTGAAATCAGTTGATGCATTTTTCATCACTATGTTTACATGCACAAAACGTTCTGGATAGCAATGCAATCCATGTCTGTATATAATGTATTATTCAGAATAGGCCATTGGTGAAACTTCATAAAGCTAGCTTCGTAAGCTAGCGGGGACAAGAGATGATGGAACAGCTGTATGTCTCAGTATCCTGGATATATTCAAGGTTTCTTGAGTGTGTTTTTCATCAAAGAGCCTATTCATATTGTTGTAAACAGGATTTAAGTGTGCTCACTCAAACTCAGTAATCTTTGAGTATTCCTTATAGCAATTGGCTCGGCCTAATCTTATCACCAGTATGCTACAGCACTGAGCTGTTCACATAGTTTCTAATGGAGAAACAGTTTTGGAAATGTAATTTCAGATTAAAAGGTGTGTGATTAAAAAGTTTGTTTTTATCATGAATTTTCCCCTGGCCTGCAATATACAAATTTAAATGTACAAAACGTAGTCAAAAATACATACATATAATTGGGAAAAAAATACTGCCCCTTGTTTTGCTTTGTAACTTTTAGCACTACGGCAAAACAAGGCAAAATGTCTACATTAATCAATTTATTGTGAGTGGAGCAGCTCCAGATTTTGTCTCTTAGTGGCATGATCAATTACAGCTTTGATCCTGTGGTTTCTAGCTTTGGGAAAGTTATTTATTTTAACACATTTTGATGAAACTTTCTAAGGTCAAAGGAATCACATGGAAATCTGGTTTTAGAGTGAATTTTCATCAGTCAGTCATGCTGTTGACATGTCATGTTGTTCAGTCATGTCATGTGGCCTGCTTGTTTATTAATCTGCAGATGTATTGCGTTTTGATTTGTCCCCCATGTTACATTACATTACTTTTACATTACAGGCATTTAGCAGACGCTTTTATCCAAAGCGACTTACAATGAGTGCATTCAGCATAGGTAGGCAAAAAACTACTAGTCACCAGAAATTGTAAGTGCATTTCCTTCCTAAATGTTCTTTGATCGCAGTATTTATGATGCTTCAAATCAGTGAGTATATTCAATACTGTTTCCAAGCATTACCCTGGTGTTGTATACAGTGCCACCAAATGACCATAAGTGGTAAAGCATCTTCTCTTTTCTCCTGGTTGAATACATTTACAAATCACACAAGACCAAGCTACTTAAAAGGCCTTTATTTCCTATGATTACTTCTTCATAACATACAGATATGTCTTGACGACATTCCATATTTTGGTTCCCACGAGGACAGTTCTAACACAGAATGATATATGAGTACAAGTTTTTGAGTCTCTTTTGCTGGAAAACATGTTCTTTGTAAGGAAATAAATCATGCAATACACAAAAAGGCACAACTATTGACACACACCTCTACAACAAGACAAAAACAAGAGTCAAGAAACAAGTTCAAGCATTTCCCCTTGTCCGTGTTGCTGGGTAAGTGAAAGAGTGAGTGACTGAGGGGTGTAGGGTGGGGGTCAGTTCTTTGGAAGTTCTGTATGATGGCTATGTTCACATCAGAGGACTATGACTAAAGAGGAACCACTATTGAAGCAGCAACGTTGGCAGTATTGCATTGCGAATGTTGTTCTACGCTGTTTCTGCCCTGTGCTCAAGACAGCTTCCAAGGCCCAGGAAGACAGGGATTTTGTTGCCTGCATTGCAGTGATGTGACAAACCCATTCAATGTCTCTAGTTCACAAAGGAAACACCAATAAATAAACACAGGTTGTATTGGTCCTATTGCAAATACACTTAGTAATATGTAAAGCAGACAGAATCTGGTGGCAGCTCATCTCGTAAGTAAAAGAGGCTCAATATATAAAATGACCTTGAATAAACCCAGGTAAAGATGGCGTGACACACATTGTAGAAAAGGATATAGTGCTCATTCACAATAAGATTTAAATCTAAATCTTATTATAAAAAAGATCTTGACTAGATGTTCTCAATGCAAAGGCCTTTTGTACATTTCCCACTGAATCTCCCTAAGATAGAGAGATGATGGCATTATAATTTCAAGTATGTTTTGCTTTAGAATTGAATTGCAGGCCAGGGGAAAATTCATGTATGCTGTAAATGAAGGTTTATCTGACAATCAAGCCAAAATGTTGTCAGGGGAAATGAAATATCATGCTCAAGTGAAAAACACCAACTCATCCCATTGCAATCCAGTAGTTAAAATTGTATATCCATTCAGGAGGTGACATTCAATCATAGGACTGGAGTTACTCAAGAATAATGCATCACTGATTAATTATGATTTTTCATGTAACTAATCCATAGCAGAGAAATGATTTCATTAATAATTATTTGCTACTATGAAACAGCAGACTTGGTTTACAGAAATCTGAAAAAGTAATTTTGGCTTAATTAGTTTACACAAAGATTTTAATGGTTTCATGACTTCTTATGTTAACCAGTGTGATCAAAAATATAAGAACAGGGTTATTTGAATGGCAATAAGATAAGCAGGTGCCATTTAATAAAGTACTAAGGAGAAGGGCTACAAGTCCATTCCTCAAGTTATCCACTGTATCTACATTTGATTAGCTAAGACTTGACACCCATTTGGCAGGAGTAAATGAAGGAAACACTTACGGTACATTGAGATAGAAAACCAAGGAGCTAGTAAATAAGCTCCTTTTTGAAATATATATACCGGTCACCAATGACCAACACATGGAACGAGTGCAAGCAGAAATTAACAGTAATTTGCACGACTTGATAGCATACTGTAATACTGCATTGACCACAGAAGATACATACAAAAGATGACAGAAAAGACCAAACAGACATGCAGTATTATGGTAAATTAAGTGGATTTTCACATAAGATAAAAAGCAACCCTGCCTTAAGTCCAGGCATTAAAAGAGCCTGTGAAAATAACATGGATTATTCAGACATACATTCAGTCCCATACTCATTCAGCGAAAATACATACACTTTGCAGTCAGTGCATACTTTTTTTCTCCATTTTATTATCAAAATGACATAGAACATAAACACACATACACAATATAAGTATGGTTCCTCTTTAAAACATGCTGCTATTTACATAATCTTGTAGATACATGCTGTATTAACAAATTTGCACAATGCATAATGTTAATAAGAGGAGGAGCGAGAGAGAGAGAGAGAGAGAGAGAGAGAGAGAGAGAGAGATCAAGAGTACTTTGAATGGACTAATCAGTATGCAACCGTTCACCTTCCTTCTGTGGAATCATTTTCACCTCTAGTGACAATAGACCATGGCCTCTGCACATCAAGCTAATACAGTATGTCTGTGATGAAGACCTAACACCACCATGTTGCAGTACTTTGGCGTCAGGTATACACAGCTTGTGGCTAATGAGTGAACAGTGAGCAATCCAAACAACATGAAATACTGTGAAGCATGATACATGCTTGATTTTGCAACTCCATTTGTTTCAAGCAAATGGTCCTGGTTATATATACTGTACATTATGGTTGATGGTCAACAAGAATTCATAGTACCTGCCATGTTCAGATCATACAAACCAGCATGGTGACTTAAATTCATACTCCCTTAGAAAGTGCAGCTACATCTTACATTCCAAATTCTATGCAATTCTCTATAAAAAATCTGGTCTTTGACAGAAATCCCCATGTTATTGATTCACCAGGAAATATTAGTTATTTATTGAATTGTACACCACTGGTCACACAATGGAATACGATCTATTTAATGGATATCAAAAGCAAAAAATGTTAGATGGCACTATTTTAAAGGCGCAACAGCAAAATTCAAAATTCAACAAAACCATAGTTAAACCTGCTTTGTTCATTGGTTAGCCTTCCACCATCCTTACTTCATCCATGGATAAGTAAGTTTTACATCCAAGTGGTCAAACAAAGCTCAAGACAGATTTCAGATGGCACATTCACAGTGTCCCTGACTACTTTTGGATGAGATTTACCTGGTAAAAAGTTCCCCTCTAAAAACACCGAGCTCTGAGCCTACTGTATCTCACAAAGTGTCAAATCAGGAAAGGCACCCTTGTATTCCTGTCTTACACTGGGTCTGAAAACACAGAAACATGTGTTGAACCTAAATGCATAGACATGCCCTCATGGCATCATGGAGTAATATTGAATGAACAATTAATGGCAACAGAAAATCAAAAATCAGACAACTATAACATCCCTGCCATATGCTATGTATCTCCTTTTCAAATGTGAGTACAACAGAGTTGATAAAATGAAGACAGTCATTTAAGCTTAAAACACTGCAAAATAGATTGCTGCATTCTATTGACCTCATTCATTCTCAATAAAATCTTTTGCATTAATAGACTTAAATAGACCTAAACAGACTCTATGCCAGAAATAGCCCAATACTACAGTACTTTCTACTGCAGGTAATAGCACACTTATTAGCAAGATACAATATTGGGCATGTTTTATGGAGCGCAGTGGGAGGATATGTAAGGCATGCACAATGCTCTATAAACTAAACAAAGCAGCTTTGTTTCCACCTTTCATTGAGTCTCAGCACCCTAAGAATCTGTTTCTAAAAGTATCTTCAAATGAAACAAAGACTCAAAGTCTATCATTCATGAACCAATCACTCAATTACTCAATCCCACTCTTCGCAGCGTACACTAATGTGTGAAATGTGGTGGTGCTTAAAAGACTTATTTATGTTTTTTGACTTAACCGTGAATTAGCTGATATTCTAAGATGTCTCTTTTTTGCTGATCAAGTTTGAAGTAGTCATGACTGGTAGGCATGTGTAAGTCATGGTTTCATGCAGTGTAGGGTGAGGGTTGGATTTCTGAGTTAGTACAATAGTTGGCTGGTGAAGTAAGTTACTTCTTTGCAGCCAGGGCTGCCAGCTGACCATCAATATCCTCCTCCTGTTGCAGTGCATGCCACTGGGCAATGGGGCGGCGTGGGTTAGCCAGCATGTCAGACCAGTGCTTCAGACCTAAGCCAGTTGCCTTGCTGCCCACAAAGATCTTTCCGATGGCGTCGTTCTTACCAATCTTGTCATAATCAAACACTGTGACCGCCACCAAGATTTTCTAAGTGGAGCACAAAAGACAGTTTGCAATGTGTGGGTTATTAAGGCACTTCATTTTTTTAAACCATGAGCATAAATGGCTTTGAAAACCTTTTGTCAAGGAGAGAATACAGTGGCTCAGAAATAATGCACTTTGCGTTACTTAGAGCTATGTATCCAGTATTTGTTAATAGTCAACAAATAGTATGTATGTTATAACAAAGTCCTAAGGGTCATGTGCTGTACCTGCATCTGTTCCAGTGGGATTTCAAAGCTGAAGGATTCATTGTAGTATGGGTTCAGAGTGTTCTTCTTCACTGTCGTCTTCTTTTTCTTCAGACGCTTACCCCCCTGCAGCAGCTGGATCTTTACATAGGGATCTGCAGAGGACACCAGCAGGATCATCAATAGAGACCGTCAAGGTCAGTTATTTTAAATGTAATCATTTTCATATAAGGTGTCATATGTTTTGAAAAGTAATTCCAAATCAAAGTTATAGGCAAAAACAAACAAGTTGTAACCCAAATTGTTCCCAACCCTCAGGAAGGCCCACAAATCCAGATACAAGTGTAATAAAAAAAACCTTGAGATTCCAACAAGGCCAGAAAATGGCAACATTGAATTGATTATGACGTTTCTCTACCGGACAATCCACAGGCATCCATCTTCTTCAGGTTCTTGGCCTCCAGGATGCAGACAGTGAGTTTCCCGGCGGTGGGGACGTAGCGGAGGGAGATGCAGATGTCTCCAAGCTTCTCAGGCTGAGTGACAAGCCAGATGGAGAGAGAGAGAGAAATGGTCAAACAAGCACAAATGCTGATCAGAAAACGCCAATACAGCTCATTCATAAAACCGCTGTTTTTAAACTTTGATGGCCTGACCACACTATTGTATGTCTTGCTCTATCCCTTTGCACTGAAGGTGAGGTCCTGTTGTCCCAGTGCCATGCATGCCAGCATTGTTGATATGTCCATGTACCACTTGTCACCAAAACAAATCCATATGCCTTTATTATACTTGGAAAATAAAGTTATTCTGCTGATTTTATTCTGATGCTTGCCTGGAGGGTTGTGGGTCAATAAGAAGGCCCTGTGTTGATAAATGAGCTTATCCATATTTAAAGGCATACATTGATGAGTTTGTTGCTTTTCAAAGGTTAACAGCACCTCCTCTTTCTCTGCACTCTCCAGGTCCTTCCATTCCTCGATGGGCTGTCCCAGGTCAATGGTGTTCATTGGAATCTTCACCTCTCCAATGATGTCATGTTTGGAAAATCGGTCGTAATCATAAACAGACATCACCAATGTCTTCCCGCCCAGTTCCTCGTAGGGGACCTGATCGACAGACACAATGATATGTCCTTTTATATTAAACCTTTGGTGAGTTTTATTCAGTTTCTTGTTCATTAGCAATGATTTGAGTGTCAAAAGGAATTTCACGCCATGAAATTAAAATCATCAAATGGTGAGTAATAATGCTACAGAAGTAAATATTGACTTGACAGCTTTTTCCTGATAGTAATAATATATTTATATACCCAAGCTGCAAAAATAAAATAAAATAATCGCTTAGTTGAAATTAAATACACATTATCTAAGAAAAGATACACTTTATTTACTACAAAGAGAAATAGCATTAAACTTCAATTAACTTGCATGAATGCCATTCATATTTATATCATGTACAAAGTGTTCAAAATGCTTTAACTTTTTAGCTTCATTTGAAACATTTAAGATAAATAAAGCTAAAGATAATTCTGGTGCACTGAAACTTTTAATTAAAAGGTCAGACATGGGAACTTGTTTATATCCTCCCGTCCCCAGCAGACAAAGTACACACTGTCTAGACGTGGCATTGGCAAAAGCCTTTCAATTAAAAAACTTCGAATAAACCTGGACAAAACACTCAAAGCGGCAATGAACATCACTTCAGACTGTTTGGGAGAGAGCAGCCAGAGGTTTTTCTTTAAAGTTGGGTTTGTTTTCCTGGTGCAAAGGCAGACAGAGATTCTTGTCTGACCCACTTCTCAAGTCTCCAAAGGCCTTATTAGCTAGGAGTAGTTGGTAGGCTACATAGGTCAGTAAGTACACAGTATCCAGAGAAACCTGGCAGGGCATAGTCCCATCATGTTTACACACTATGGGGGACATGCTGGGAATGTTGCTAATGTTGCACATTTATTTTTGCAAATCATTGGAGATGCTAAACAATAATTTTCTATGAAACATGTAAAATGACCCAAACCTGTCAACCCTGTCTTTCTTTATACTATTGCGTGGATTCATGTATATGCACAATAGATTGAAAGGCTGCTTTTATCTCCTCTGGCACAATGCAAAGAATCCTTTAACTGTAGACATATTATACCAATGCACAGGCATGCAAGGCTTACCTTGAATACAAATGACTCGTTGAAGACGGGGTTCAGTGTTTTCTTGTGGACTTTGGTGTCATACTTCTTCTTCTTGTCAGGTAGGAGGTGGACCTTGACGTAAGGATCAGAGGTTCCACCTGAATCCATGGAGATAAGGTCTGCCGCTTGAAGGATGCCGACTGTGAGCTATGGGAGGGGGGTAGGTGGGGGTCAGAAGCAGTGAAGAGAGAATTTTTATCAGTTGAAAACATCAGCTAACATCCATGAGTTCATTCATGTGTGTCAGTATCACTGCTGCAGATGAAAATGCCACAGACCAGTGGCAATAACATCATCTGACACCCTCAGCCTCTCAATCAATCACCACACACCTTTTACATGACAGATGTAAAGCCTGGAGAGATACCAAATGCCCCTGGGTTTTCTGCAATTTCACAAGATTGTCACAGAATACCGTCTTCCTAGCGCCATATTGTCTGTGTTACGGCGTATTATGCTTGAGTTGATGCGAAATGGATGACAAATAGAATCACATGTCATATACTACCACTGCCTCCTTATGCTACAGAGAGCATTCAGTAATTATGATGAAGTTATTGAATACTCAAGAGATACATTTTCACGTCCAAAAAAACAAAATTATTGCAAAAGCATTATTTAGCCTAGCCACCGTAATCATCCTTCCTGCAATAAACTGAGAAATCACTCCAACAGCCGTTCTCTTGTTCTGCTGACATTTTACAAAGCAGTTGCCTTATGTAAGGATACGGCCCAAACTATCGGAAAATTCCAGGTAGCTGTGGTATCAAAAATTCCAGCGTAGTATAAAATGTACAACACTCTTCAAAAATCTAACTCAATATAAAAAACGATATTGTCATTTGAACTTTTTTACCTCAGAAAATGTTAGAAAATAATTACAGTTTCTTGAGTCAAAAGGGAATTCAATGTAATGCATTTGCAAGTGACACCGACAGACCTTTGTATTCTCAAAGTCGTAATCTATCGAATATTGCAGCTTCCCCAGTTTCTCTTCTTCTTTCTCCTCTTCCTCTTTCTCCTCCTCCGTCAGCCCAGTCTCTCCCTCGTCATCGTCGTCATCCTGGTGTTTCTGTGGTGTGAAGTCAACACAACATGGAGAGCATTAAAGGTCAGGGGTCAGGGGTCAGAATACAGGGTGCCCCACAACAGCATGCCACAGACACTGGACCTCCAGGAGTTTACATGGGAGCCACATGTTTTGGTTACTGCTTACCTGTACAGCACCTGATGGCACATAGAAGTTGGTTCATAATTCAATCAGGGGATTGACCGGTTGAAAGTCTCTATTGGTGACACTTTAATATAAAAACTATATTTATGTAGTATTTTTATTTTATTTTCCACACTTTTCCTCTTCTCAGTCTTTTTGATCATTGGGCAATTACTTTAACATGCTTGTGCAGTACAGTGACAGCCAGAGTCAGTTGAGGCATTGCATGCTAGTTCCACCAAGAGAGGAAATAAATATAACATTTTCCAATGAAATTAAGTAATAGCGTGGCTGGCTATTAAGATGTTTGAATTCACCCGATGAACAGGGAGTTGAATGTTAATATACTGAGAACCCCTAAGGAACTAGCTCACAACAGCCAATACCAGTGAATATAGAATGATAAAGGCAAATAAGACATAATATTCAGGGCAAGGAGATGAATTTCAAATATTCTTCTACTTGTCTGATCATGATTTTTAACTGAAAACCAATTTTTGTTTGCTTTTAACCCGACAGCCGCAGCTTTCATATTTCAAGATAATATCCCAAACTATTTCCTTCAAAATAGGGGCCTGAGTGTCTGGGTTCACGTCTAAATGTATGTGCCACCGAAAAGTGTCACTCTGTTCAGCTCACCATTAGTACAATAAATGGTTCAGGACTAAAGGGCACAGCCAGCCATTTAAATAATGTAGAGGTTACAGTCTTGTTATTGCAGTAAAATAAAAGCCTTATTGCCAAAGTAACCTTGATTTTTGCAATGTTTGTGCAAGCTTAAGTTATTACTTTCAGGCCATCGAGGTCGTGCTAGTGCCTCAATCTAACTCCTCCTTGAGTATTACAGGTATTTTGGTGCAACCAAAGGGACAGATTTGCGAGTATTTTGTTGTTCATGCAGCTTTACCATCACCGTTTCCATGTCTCCCAAACAACCAACCATGCCCTTTACCACATGCATAGATTAATAGTGTTAAACATGTCATATCTAAATCCAATACTTTCCATAATGGTGTGCTTTATAGTTACATTGTCCCAGGAACAATGCGTTAGATGGTTAGACTCTCCTCTCTGGGGTTTATGGAGCACATCATAGCTTTCCATTGTTACATTCTCAAGCTGTCATAACAAAAAAAAGTTGGGAAAAAAAGCCAAGGAAGCTAGGACTTTCATTCCATGAAACCCCCCTCCGCCCAGGGGCCAGAGAGCATCAGTGTGAGCTATCCACCTACCGTAGAGCAGGGTCCACCACAGTCAAGAAACACGAGGCACACACAAGACAGACACAAAGCGGAAAAAGAGGAGAGCAGAGAGAGGAAGAGGTTCAACTCACAAGACACCAGGACCAAACACGCTACAAAAGAGAAGCAGTCAACAACACCACCACCACCACAATTATGATGAGAAATGACACGCTCGTTTTCTGTTCCACAGAATTACCCTGTCTCACTTCCAGCTAGGGACATTTATTCACATTGTGGACACAAATAATTGATTGTTTTAATTAACTGTCACTGGTGCACAGGGCAATCTACCGTTGATTCAATCCCAAATTAATCACTGGCTTTTCCATTGGCTTTTCTAGCGTTTATCCTCTGAATTACTATTCTCTGTTTCCAAAATCCTCCAATAGGTCGGTGGGCCTTATGTCTACATCTTTAATTCTAAAATGTAGCTTATTGTACTTGGGACATCTCAAAGGCAATTTTGTACTTCACAATACTCATTATTCCTAGCCACCCCAAAACAATGTGTGTCATTTTTCACCACAAACCACAATGGGATACGTCACATTTTAAACAATCACAACAACATCAAATAAATGGAGGGGAAGGGAGCTCTCCTTGTGTCCTCCAAAGCCTGTCCTAAGAGCTGCTGGTGAAAGATCAAAGGTGGTTAGCTACAGACATCTTAAAATGAATAATAACTCAATAAATGGCATATTCACTGAAATCCTGACAAAAACTTCAAAATATTGCTCAAATATATGATGCCAATACATCCAATTAGAAGGTAGCATAATGAAAAAGAAGAGACAAAACATGTGTGACCCCAAAACATCTGGAATGTTACCCTGAGATTCATTCTGTTGTGCTCTGGTGAGCGTGTACGAAGCACAAGGCGTCATACCTCGCCACCCTGCATGTTCTTCATGTTGAATCCATCCTTGCCCTTCTTCCCTTTCTTGTTCTTCTTCTTCTTACAGCAGCATTTCTTGATTATGCAGAAGCAGCAGGTGAGGATGAGCAAGGCGGCAACCACAGCGATGGCAATCAGAGCCCACGGAGGCACTGCCATTTTAAAAACAACGGAGGGAAAACTAAAGTCAAACTGTTAACTTTGGTATTTCTCACAAGAAAATATTGACAACCCCAAAAAATTGTGGTGAATCTTATCTGAAATTAGTTCACTATGGGTACACAAGAGAGGTCGGGATGTGGGAATATTGTTACAACTTACATGGAATTTTATCAATTTCATTCAAGAACTTGCTCTTGATTTCTTCAAACATGTCATTCTTGTTGATCTCTGTGTTGTTGGAGCCGGAGGTGTCCGCCATAGTGGAGACGACTGCCGGGGCAGGAGCCATAGTCATGGTGGTGGCGCTTGTCGGCTCGGCAGCCACCATGGCCTCCTCCTTCTTCTTGAACAAGTTAAACTTCATTGTCAAAGACTAGGCACACAGTCCCTGAGATACATACAACACAGAGAGGGACAGTGGACATCAGAAGATAAGAAATGCAAAACATCTGTAGTGTGCAATGGTCATGAACTCTGCGATGAGATTTCTTTATGGGAGGATAAATCACCCCAGTGAGTAGAATGACAGCAGTGGAGCATGTTTTATCATGTTTTGTATGAAAGGAATTAGGAAAATATGCTTTCCAGATTATACTTTGTTTGTCCTCCTGTCACCTAATGATTTGTGTTATTGTGTATTACTGAAATACAATAGAAGACTTTATAGTTTATGACTGTGCTGCCAGGAAAATTAAAAGTGTGGGACCTGCAGTTTGGATTGTTGCCTCGGCTGATGTGGCCTTTGCCAGTGTACGAGGTTCCCCTTTCTAAGGTAGGAAAGTTAGAAAGGTTGTTAGGTCATTCATTAGAAAATGGCTTGGAGCCTCATGCTGTCAGTGTGGCTTTGTATGGGAAAGGAATTTTAGAAATACCGTTCTCTGGCAGGTAGGAATGGACGGAGATCGAAGAATGAAGGTAGACTTGTTTGAACAGTTAACTGTGCCGACAGAGATAGCAAGCACTCGTTTAAGACCAGACTTGCTGTTGTGGTCAGCGGCGTGGAAAATTGCTTATTTTATTGAGCTTACTGACCTCTAGGAAGACCAAGTTGACGAGGCAAACGGAAGATTTAGACATGCGGAACTGGCAGCAGAGGCAGAACAGTGAGGTTGGAAGGATACAGCCTGTGGACGTTTGTTATGAGGGTTTGTAGCAAAGTCCGTTTTGCTAGGCAAGTTGGGCATTTGAGGAAGGAGCTTTAAAAAGCAGTTAGGAATATGTCTCATTCCTAGGAATATGTCTCGTTGAGCATTGTTTGGCATTGTGTGCAGGGTGCGAATTATGGGGGCGTCTAGGGGAGCTTAACACTGCTAAAAGAGCCTTGAGCCCCCTAAAGAAGCAAAAAACGATGAGTGTTCGCCCTGGAGTATGGCACAAGGGATAGTAATATCTTATCCTATGTATTGAAGAATGCTAATGCTACCCTAGTAATGGAAGGCTGACTAAGAAAATGACGGCC
Organism: Monocentris japonica; assembly: GCA_900323365.1. NCBI lineage: Eukaryota > Metazoa > Chordata > Actinopteri > Trachichthyiformes > Monocentridae > Monocentris > Monocentris japonica. The sequence goes on along the minus strand of OOFE01013036.1, from coordinate 3,580 downwards.
CTCCCTGATGACTAAGCATTAAGGACTAAGTTTTCGCTTTTTCACTTGTAATTGTAAAGGTTTGGCTGAGTGGTCCAGAGGGGAATTTGGTCAAACTGAACAAATTGTAGGCCGCAGAGATAACAGAGATAAAAATGTTCATCCATAATGTACCATAGCTCCTCAACAATAAAGACAATCCCATTTGTTTGAGAAATGAGATACCGTATTGCAAGAGTACATCAATGTCAATGAAGCCACTCAACCCTGAGAAAGAGCGAGAGAGTCATAATAATCAGCACAGTGCATCACAGTCAGTGAAGGATTAAACAAAAATCAATTATGGGAATGAGTACAAATTCTCAATGGAGAATTCTCACAGGATATGAAAGCCCTCCATCAAAAGTGAGACCAAAAACAACCATTATGCTGATGATGTGACAATTTACAGTCTGTGAAGAATGAGCAGAAACTGAGGTGATTATCCCTCCCTTCTGAAAACAATGATCTGCCAGAATTGAATAAGTGAGCCAGGTTACTGTGGGCTGAATCCTATTAGGGCTATCACAGAATTAACATAATTCACCCTGATGAAGGTGATATGGGAGGGCAGATAATTAACAACCAAAATCTCATCTGAAAGGTTTCCCCTGTGTTCTAAGGTTTGCTATGATCCTTGATAATGTCTGAATTTATAACAATAATAAAATATTCTCAATACTTATGAGCGGATTTCCACAGGTATGGTAATGTTATTTATTTGGATTTCATCACATTTCACAAGCAATAGATTATAGGAAATGAATTAATGACAGCAAATACATGGAGGTTGCCATACATTGTCCAAACCCTAATCCTAAAAACAATATGGAGGCTGCCAATCAAATCAGTCTGACCACAATCAGAGTCTCGTATGACAAGAAACTCTGCAGAATGGCCCTGCCTTCCTTTCTCTGACAATTCAATACACCACAAACAGCTGACAAAATCAATTTACCTCTCAAGCCCAAGTGAGCATTATATTATTTACTCTCAGTCTGCTCTTTGCATCACTGTGAGTGGCACCAGCACATTCTTTGCATTTACAGCTGATGGTGGAGGTGTTGATGCTCTAGTCTAAAGGAAGCTTGTCTTGTATTCACATAATGCAAAGTTGTATGCTGTAGATAACCGGAGGCATTTTGACAACTACAGCATTAATTCTCTTTGGATTAAATCACAATCTCTGTACCGGAATTTGGTGCAGAGAAAGATAATTAATTTTCCTCGTGGTCACTTATCAGATCCCTGCAATTAGACAGCAATCACTGTAATAGGGATATTGGGAGCACTAAGCAACAGCCCACTGACTTGGATACTATCAGCAAGCATCTTTTTCATTGCAGTATGATACATTTTCGGGAAGTAAAAATGACACTAGTGTGGTAACTTGGAGTCTTTGCACATCAGTCTTTCAGTGTCCAGGATGTACACACTGCTATTTTTATATAATGCAATCCAGGGGTTGCGAGGAAAATGAGTTAGTCAAAGGCACAGCATTTTCATGGATATTGGCTTTGTGCCTTTAACCCACACACCCGCTCAACAGAGTGCTACAAGAATAATTGGCAAATTGTTCCCCTATGGCCACTGACTTGCTCTGTTTCTCTATTGCCTCTATTACGTTTTTTTTCTCCACGAGCAAGAAATCTTCACACAAAATGACACCGATGTGCTCATATGTGTAGAAGTGACTATAATGATCCATTTCTCGCAACCACAGACATGCATTATACTATATTCGATGTTTGCTATTCCATAATACATTACACAGTAAGAAAATAATCATTAGTTTACCATTCATGTTAATGCAGTAAAATGGCATTGTTGGCATCAAAGGTGCAGGTAGGTTTAGAATAAAAAATAAGCAAGAATCAAGACAAAACAAATTGTGTGTTTGTGTGTGTGTGTGAGAGAGTGTGTGTTTCTGTATGTGTGCATGTGTGAGATGTGCGGGCATGTACGCATGTGTGTGCATCACTGTAGCTCACAAATGTTGTAAGCTTTGTGGAGGATTTTCATCTTCCTCTAAAAGCACTGGAAGAGAAACGATCTGTCTCATTTTAAGAGACAGGCAATTTCTATTCACCATCTAAATGAGCGAGGAAGTGAGGGTTTCACTGCTGCTAACACACACATCTTAACCTGTATTACATGTATCAAGCTAGAAGAATATACAGGGAATCTATTGCTGTGGGGATATTATTGTGAGAATGAGTTGTATTTCCAAAGCAAAATTGGTAAAGCATTGAGATTATGATATTTCAATTAACTAATGAAGACAGTGACATAGTTTACACATATCATCACATTAAAGTGAACATGGATCAGCAGAAACAGTATTTTATTAGTGTAGTTCTGGTCAACACAATTATGATGTAACCTCATCTTCATTGACTCACAGGCCACAAATCAATAATGTTGCATTCCCAACATGTGCATTTTACAGGGGCCTAAATCCTCTAAATCTGTTTTACCAACTCAACTCTCTCTCCATTGGTCAGATCTGTGTTTGACTGCATGTTATTCACATATAGATCATTGTTGCTAAGCAATCCTGATAGTGTCTATCAGTTATCCAGAATCACCCACAGCCTGCCTATAACCAGGATGGCCAGCCAATCAAATAACCAATTGGCTCAAGGCCAGACTCACGTCACTGACAGAGGGGTTGGCATGGACATGATATGAATGCCTGTCGTGCTCCACTCCAGCTATGATGCATGATGATAATGGTGAAAGTTTCAGCGGTAGGAAGGATGCCTCCCTAAATATAATTAATAACCACTTTATTACGTTTTCTCTGCAGCTCATCTGTCCCAAAAGAAACCATCATACAGGCATATTCTCCTTAGCTAATCAATACTGAGAACCATACCTGCAATTGTAATAAATACAGATATCAGGTAAAGATGAGCTACAATACAATTTTGATGTATTGCCCTTAGGTGCCTCCCTTACTTCATTTCACTTCCTAATCCACTGATCCAGTTCATCAATAACTTAACACACCAACTTCCATAACTTAGCATGTACCGTGCCCATGCGCACTCATGTAAATGATGAGGAGAGAGGTTTAAAAAGGTAGAGAAAAGCACATCCATGTGCCTCCCCTTTCTTCGACCACTGTTTATGCTCCATTAGCACTCAGCCCTTATCTGCCTTTAGATTTCTGCAGTTCAGCACTGGCCAGCGTCAATCAGCCACCAATACATTAAGGCTCTGTAACGTCCACACCACACTGATGCACAAGGATTTCAGATACAGCGGTCTAAGAATAGTTCACTTGCTACTCAGGTTAAGGATAATCAGAGCAGATAGAGTATCTATTAAAGTTCTTTTAAGATAGCCATCTTATAGTTGTATGTTCTGATTATATTTATATTACATTTATTGCTCCTTAATCGTCACAGGAATCACAATAGGCCAGTAGGTGAGACAAACTTACCAGTCAAATGTAGTATCTCCCCTTGCAGGGTGGCCCATCCAATATCAATAACTGTTTGGGCTTTAGTTCTTCAGTGCTGTGGTACCATAGTCTGATCTCTCCCATAAGCAGAGA